>SCLH01000156.1:152128-164123 GCA_004367855.1 Oikopleura vanhoeffeni
AAAGACAGATCAAGCGTCTGATTTACTGCCTGTAAACGTTATGCTTACTCAGTATGTTATATAATTCTATTTTCCTCACTATTCAGCGTACGGTTAATTTCTAGTAGCACATTTTTTCTGCTTTAAATTTCTTGTCCTTCTAACCATTTCAGAGTGAGCGATCCATTGTCAGTAAAATAGGAACTTTTTGCTAATTTTTTATTTCATTATTTTTGTTGGAATATCGAAAATCTTCAGACAAATCAGCAATTGCCGTTTATTTAAGAAATTCTAGAATTTGATACGACCTAAAATATTTGAAATAAAAATGCTAATATTTTATCAAGAATATGTCAAATTAGGAACCACCATACCCTTAAAAAAAAAGACGCCATAGTTTTTTTTAAGAATTTCGTTTTTCTTGGATTTGTCAAGATATGAAATTCAAAGTTTTTGAACTACTGTCAAATGTTTTTATAAGGACTGCGTATATATATAAAAAGCGACAGGAATTCGGCGATTTTTGGCAATTTTAGAAAAGTCGGTGCCTATATACCGAAGATTATACTTGGACGTTCATTTCAATCGTGAAATTTTTGTCAAAAAAATAGATTTTCAAAAAAAAATTCAAAAAATTTCCTTGAAAATCTAATTTTTTGGACAAAAATTCATTTCAAAAATTCCTTCTCAAAAAGTCAACTCAAGTTAATTGATTACTACCATACTTTTCTCAAGGTTCGCCCAGGTTTTGCGAAAATTTGGCCTGCATTGTTTCTTTAGCGCCATTTTTCGATTTTTGAGAGGAAATTTGACGAAATTTTTATTTGGAAAAAACGACAAAAATTAGCTCGTCCTTATAGACACCGTACGCTTTGACAGTGCTGATTTTTTATTTATTTTACACTAAAACCTGTTGATTGACTTGGTTCAGCCTTATTTAATCTGATCCCTTTCAAAGCCAATCGATTACGAAAAAAGAAAAAACTCTTGACCAAGTGAAACAATTTTTTAATTCTATTTCTCAAAGTATTCTATTCTACGCAGTTCAAAGAGTCGAAGTTCGTCGCTCAGATAGTGCTCAGTGGGAAAGTGTTTTTTTGGCCAATAATTCCGAATCTGTACACTTAATTGAAAGCCTGGTTTCAATTAAAATTATAACGATAAATGATATTCTGATATTCTCGGAGTCTAAACCGCAAATTCTTGGAAAATTTTGTAGGTTAATCCTACAGCAATTGCCAAATTCAAATTATCTTCCAACCAAACCAAATAACTGTTACCCTCTACCCATATGCCTCAACTCTACCGAAAGGCCTTTCTTTAGTGGTAAGTCTACAGTGTACAACCGACAACTGAACCTTGGAAACGCACTTTTTTTGATGAAAATTGGGAGAACTAAAATATATATTATAAATATAATTATAATTATAAAACATGGAAAAAACTTTACTAATGGCGCCCTAGGGTTAAAAATCATGAAAAATATGATTTTTTGAAAAAAAATTTTTTCTTCATCTGGTCTTTAAAATATGCCGTTTATAGTTTTTATTTCTTGATTTAAATTGATCTTTTCGATATCAAATATAAATCATTGTTAATTTTCATTACCGGAGCTCTTTCAGGCCGAAGACTGGATAGTTTAGAAAAAAATCGAAAATGTATCTCAAAGTTTGGGTTTTGGAAATTTTGAACACGAAAAATATTTAAGCGGAACATGATTTTTTCTTCCTTCTGCTCCTAAATCACCCGAGTCTAACGATTAAAATAATTCTAAATTTGAGCGCGGTTCAGCACACGTTCAAATGGCCATTTGAAACATAAGAACCTAAACATAACCGCAAAATACTCACTTCATTTTTTTTTGTTTATACTTTTTAAGTTTTTTAATTTTACCCCAGATCTATGTTTTTGTTTTTAGTTAAAATGTGCTCTCAGACGCCTTTTTATAGACAACAATCTTAAATCTCTAGATCTGCTCTCTCCCACATTATATTTATAATTCTTTAATAGAACCTGAACTATCAAAATTGAATTTCGACTATGACGAAAATTGGAATCGATACCTGTCTGAATGTGAGGGGTCTGATCAAGTTATTCATCGTAAAAATAAAGACTTCAAATGTGCCACCCTTCCAAAAATTAATATTGCCAACAAAATCATGCTCAAGGAAAATCACGAAAAACACATTTTCGCCTCCAGTTTACCATATCAACATTTTGTAAGTCTATTAAGCTTTAAACCAGCTCTCCAGTAAAGTGCCGAACAGTAGTTTAGATTTTATAGAACGCCGTAAAAAGGCTCGAAATTTGTAATAAATTAACAGTGAAGTACTTTAAAAAGGACGGACCATCAAGCAAACAATTTGCCACCCTGGTATTTTTTATAAAGATGGAAGAATTGTTCGATATGAAATAAATATTTTGGGGTAATTTTGTCAGAATGAGCCTCATTAACATCAGGAAAGTCCTAATTGGGAACCGGTGAAAGACGGCTCGGACTTCTATAAAATGGCGGTTTTTAGTGATGTCGTGTGTGTCTAAGAGGACTGCGTATAAGAGGACAAACCGACAAAAATTCAGAGATTTTTTGCCATTTTCGAGAAGTAGGTGCTTCTTAGAGGATAAAACGGGGCGTTATACGGTATAATCATACATAAATTGAGAAAAAAAATCTTAAAAAAAAATTAAATATCGTGAAAAAATCATTTTCTGCTCAGCGGAACGATTTTATTGTACCTACGCAATTTTACGGATAGACAAACTAAAGAAATCTGAGAAAACACGTAGGTTGAGGGTAAAAAGCTGAGCACTTTAGTTAACCATTTATTAGATGTTAAATTAATATGGTTTTGAAACTGTTTTTTAGTTCAAATTAGAACGCTCCCTTAAAAAGCTACCTAAGATTTAAAAATTTCTCAAGTACTTTACTGTCAACGTTTGTTATGGGGGGGAATTTGGGGGGGGGGGGTACGCAAAATTTTTATAATTCTTAGTAGCTTTTTTAAGGGAGCTTCTAATTTGAACTAAAAAACAGTTTCAAAACCATATTAATTTATTTAATTTTTTTTTAAGATTTTTTTTTCTCAATTTATGTATGATAATTAGGTGCGCACCGGGAAGCCAAATGGCCAAACTAAAAGTTTTCATGAGTGTTCTTTGACTAGGGGGGTTATCGTGACCAAATAAAATGATCCCAATGATAAAAAAAAATTTGGGCCTCCTAGTGGTCAAAAAATTCGCTCTAGAAAACTCTATTTTCTGGCTTCAAACTCGATAATAAGGAGATAAATATTCATTTTTTTCAATTAAAAACGGCAAGAGCGTGACCGCAACGAAATTTGGGTCTAGACAGAATGAATCATTTTTGAATAAGTTTGAACAAAAATTTTTGGTCATTTGATGGAAAAATTTAACCATCGAAAATAGCAAAAATGCGTAGGCGGAAAAATGTTTTTTTTGAAAAAAATAATTCAGTTTCAGCCATCTTCCACTTTTTATGTGCCTATCTTGGGTAGAATTTCACGGCCCACAATTTGTACTTAAAGGGGATTGTGGGTGCTTCCAGCAATGTGCTGGGGAGAAATAAGCCTTTTTTAAAACTCAAATATATTTTGTGATAATTAAGTGGAAAATTGCTAAATTTCTAAAAAAAATTTAAAAACCAACCGTTTAATGCATAAAACCTAATCGCTGCTTTTTCTCTCCATTGAAGTATACCGTCATATCCACGTATCCGAAAATTTCATAATGCCGATATTATTTGTCAGAAAACATTCTCTACAATGTTTTTTAAATTCATCTTAATTCGCCGAGAATTTATTTTGAAAATGCATGGCTTTAGTTAAATATAGGCAAAATGTACATTTTTTACGGGTGAGAGCGCGCGCGTTTGAGAGCATTATTTAAAAAAAAGTTCCGCCAAGGCCCAGAGCCACAATTTGGCTCTATGCGCTTGAATTGTTGTTCACAGAAAGCTTAAGGCAGTTGGAATTTGTAATTTTGTCTGCATAAGGAAGTTGAAAGGTCATATCTTTTTGCATTCGAATTTCATTTTCTACGAATTTTAATTTTGAGTTCAGGAAAAACCAGTGAGAAAAGCAAGTGTTTACCATATCACGTGATCACGTCAGCAGTTGTCTCTACAATTTTTATCTCTGTCGAAAAATGAACAAGAATCTGGCCTACGTCAGAGTTTGTCCGCTTTGATTTTTATCTCATGAATCAAAGTAATTTATAAAAGTCAAAAATTTTAATTGAAAAATCATGATTTGATTGAAAAATGTTCATTTTTCCTATAAAAGCAGATAATGGCCATTTTTTCTATTATTTCGAGTAAATATGGTATGAAGTACAACTGTGTGACAATGTTTGATGTAAATTCACTTTTATAACAACTAACTTTCTTTCCATGGGGATACTTGAAGTGAAAATTAGATATTTCACTTCCTAAGACCAAATGTCTTCCCTAGATACCAATAATTTTTTATTTCAACTTTAGCATGCACACAAGCAAACTTTCCTAAAAACTGGCGTGATGTCCAGCATTGATTTGTATCCAGTTCCGAAATAATTTTTACGGAAGTGAAACATAGGCTAAAATACCTGATAAAAACTCACCGTAATTGCCGGAACAAACATTCGAAAAAAAATTCATTATTTTTTGAAACGAATCTAAATCTTTATAATGTATTGAAACAAAAGATTCCTTCGATCAGTTTTTTGTCTTTTTTCCGTGCATTTTAGCGTATGTGGAGCCACAATGTGGTTCTGTGCTCACAAGGGTTAACTCACGAACGGGTACATGCGATTTTGTTTCTCTTTTGCATATACTATTCTCGATTCTTTAAGTAAAATTCTCACCTGCTCTGAATCAGAATAATTTCTGTCAGAATTCTCGCAATCACTATTTTATGCAGTTTACTGCGCGCCATTATTACATTGATTAGGCTAAATTGAAATAATTGAAAAAGGGGCAAAAATCTTTAACAATTTTAGTATTGAAAATACTTTCATTTATTTGGTATTTCAATTTTTCATTGATATTCGAGATTTATTAATACATTATAGGTTTTCTTTTATTGTATATTAATATCGGACGTTTTAAGTCATCTTTCAGTACAGTATATAATCAAATGTATAAATAAAATGTGAAAAACATTTACGAAACGAGTGTTCTAGAGAATTTAAGGAATTTCAACAACAAGGAAACAAAATGGGCAACCTTTATAAGTCGGTTTGTAGTAGCCCATTTCCTAATCAGAAGAATAGATTTTTGTTTTAAATAGATGTCAAACCTATAGCTACCAATCTATCCCTATATGAGAAGAAAACGGTATGAGCTATTGCCATAAATTTATAATCCGCTCTTAACAAACAAATTGAAACGATAAGCAGTTTCAATAATTTAACACTTAACTTTTCGACAAACTAATGTTTAACAAAAGGGCTATCACAACCAGATTATAAAAGGTTGCCCATTTTGTTACCTTGTTGTTGAATTCCTTAAATTCTCTAGAACTCGTTTCGTAAATGTTTTCAACTTTAATTTTCATTTGATTATATACTGTACTGAAAGATGACTTAAAACGTCGAAAATTAATACAATAAAGAAAACCTATATGTACTTTCATTTATGGTCATTTTTTGCTGTGATTATATTCTTCGTAATTTGAGAGACTATCCTATGTCTAGAATGTAAATAAATTAATTATTTTTGCACCAATCAGATATTCTAGAACTAGTTATTCGATAGTAATGACTTTTTTTGCTTGCAATAATTTCTTCTTTAAGGGGTCGGTGCATTTTGAAAGATACGGATATCCGCGGATATGGACTCTTGATGAAAAACTTTTTACTGGGTTTAATATTTCTTCTCAATATACCATCAAGTAATGCTCCAATAATCCAGGCAACTTTTGTAAACTGTACTTGTGATTCTAGCTAAAGGACACCCCTCTATAAGGATCAATTGGGGAAAAATATGGCCAAAACCTTAACGCTTTTGGATTTTAGGTCCGTCCCTCTATAAGGACAGATGTTGGGAAAAAATAAAGGTTATATTTTCAAAAATTTATAAAACACCTCTTTATTACGCTAATATTTTTGGGTGAAGAGCAAAAAAAAAAAAAAAAGGTCTTCAAATCAATTTTTCATCAAATTGTATGATAATTCAAGAAATTTCAGGTGAAGAGGCAAAATAAAAAAAAAAAGGTCTTCAACTTTTTTTTTGGGAAAAACGAGCCTCTTTTTAACGTTTTTCAAAAAGTGAAGAGCCAAAAAAAAAAAAAAAAATAAAAAAAAAAAAGGTCTTCACTTTTTTTTGGGAAAAAATTATCGCTTTTTTAAAAAAATATGACCAAAAAAGCTTAGACAGATTTGCTAAGACAATTTGGAAAATTAGCTTAGGACAATTTGGAAAATTTTGCTAAGGACCAAATTTGGGCAAAAATCTTCACCTGTCCTTATTAGACAGAAATACACAGTAGTGATTTTGTAAAAAAACGCTTCTACGAGGACCTAAGTTATAAGTCATACGGGATATGTTAAATTGAGCTGCTTTCCAAAAAAACCCTGGGGGAGATAGATTTTGAAATTTGGTGAGGGACACCTCTGTACTGATAACGTATTCTCAGAGTGTATTGGAACAAAAAGTATTGACCAATGGTTTTGAAACAAGATTAAGGGTAGATCTACACATGCGCTAATCTTAATTGTCCACAGTTTCTCGGTTAGGGCTGATTTCTCATACCAGAAAAGTCAATTCCAGCGACCAGTACCCCCTTAAGAAGATTTTATTTTAAAAACCTAGAAATTGTAAAGTGCGCTTATCAAATTTTTTTCTTAGGGTTAATTTAAGTTATTAAAATAAACGCTGAAAATTTGAGTTCAATACTCTCAGTATTTCTAGAACCATAATTGGACGAAACACCTATTTTTCGACAAAAAATGCAAGCCAATGTCGATCAAAAAGTAAATTTACAAAAAAAATCAAATTTTTTTCTTGAAAATTTGTCTCCTTTTGAAATAAAAATTGACCTAGTTGACTGATTGCTACAAAACTTTTTTGAAAGCTGCGCCTAATTCTTGCAAAAATTTGGCTTGTATTTTTAGCTCTCTAGCGCTATGTTTTAAATATTTTAAGTGAACATTTTTTTAAATGGACAAAACGACACGTTTTTAGGTGGACAAAAATTAGTTTGTCCTCTTAGACACACACGACAGTACAATTTTCAGAGCTTTGAAACCGACGCACTTTTGTTGCGTCTTTTTAAAAGCATGTTACTTTACTTAACTCGTAGAGTCACTTTCAGCCAACTAGTTGCCAGATTCCGTTTTTTCTTTATTATTTAACTTAGAATCTAGAAAATGTTTATTTGAGGCGACTCTACAGTAGGTGTTGGCAATGGGCAACACACAAGCTATTGGCCAAAAGTGTTGCTCATTGCCCTCACTGTTGCCCATTGGCAACACCTACTGTACCTAACCGGCAAAGATAAAACGCTAAACATGTTGCAAACTGTGTTTCATGCCCAGTTTGGTAGAATTTCAGAAAAAATGTCCAGATAAGGGTACAGGTTGTGTAATATTTTTGGCGTCTGTGTTTCCAAACTCAAAGCGCGCCCGTGGAGTCAAAATATTTTGAAAAAGTTCCTATTAAACCTTTCAGTTTTTTTTATATTTTCATTACAGTTTTCATTGCCACTTTTAATGTATTAAAATTTTCAGCGCTTTATCAGATGGCACTATAAATTACCAACTGGTGGCTCCTTGTATAGCTGTGCTGGAAACCATCTCAAGTCTACGAAAGAAACTGCGAAAGATTGGAATACCCTAATCAATGGAATTCTAAATATTTTATCTCAAGGACAAATTCAACCACGAAATATTCAAATGTCATTATGTTACGAAGAAATTTTTTCTAATGAAAATAGCCAGTTGAAATCATTTTTAGAAAATTGTCGAAATGCACAGTTGAAAGGCGAATTAGACGACAAGTTTTTATATTTATACAGGTTTTTATTTATTCTTTAAGGAGGTCATTTGTGTACACGTGAGGCACTAGATCACGAAACTATTTTTGGTCTATTACACGCGCCAAATGTTTTGGTGTTATTTTTGAAGCGATGTCAGACCATTTGAATTTCCGTCAATATTATTTGCTTCATAAATATAAATTTAATTGGTCCTAGGCTGTAAGATCCTTGTCAACTTTAGTGAAATAACCACACCTCGCAGTTTATTTTATTAAATTTTAAGTCAAAAATCATAATTCCTTAAAATATTGGATAGATTTTAGTTCATTCTTATATATATAACATGTATACATGATTGATGATGTATACAACATATGTATACACATTGATATTGTATATATTGATTATAATCATAATTCAATAAAACATTTTAATAAACCGGGATCGGAAAATAACTATTCATGGTCTTCACCTAAATAAATTTATGATTTATTTTATTAATAGCATCGAAAATAGGGATTTTAAATCTTCGGAAAAGAATCCTTGACAACTAAACTACTGTCGTATGCGTCTAAGAGGACAAAACGACAATAATTTTGCGATTTTTGGCCATTTGCGAAAGTACGTGGCGTCTAAAGAGGACAGAAAACCGGCGTTAAATTGTAGTGAGAAACAATTGTAGTGAAAAAAATAATCCTAATAATGTAGGCGAAATTTGATTTTTCGATTTTTTTATTAAATGTGAGAGGGACAAACTGGCGTTATAATTAGCATGGTCACATTAATATCGAATTATAGAAATAATGGTGGATTTTTCTGAAACTTCTTGGGATTAATAATATGCGATTACGCGACTTCCTGGTGTTTATTTGCTAGATTTTTTGGTCAATTTTTAAATAATCGCCTTGAAAACAATCTCATAGATTACATCTTAGATAACCAGACTGAGTCAAATATTTGTAAATATAAAATACAAAAATTGTCAAATCCGACCATTGCTTCCATTTTTTTAAGAAAACTAATAAATAAAAAATTTCAGAAATCTCAGAAAAAAGATAAATAAATTGGTCCGATAGACAAATTTTTAATGTTATTTATAACAAGAATATTTGTGCTCAGTTCTGAGCTATCCAAGAATGTAATCGGATGAGTTGTTTCAAAAGCGATTATTTTAAAATTTTGGCCAAAAATCTAGCAAATAACGACCAGGGAAGTCGCGTAATCGATAATAAAACCCAAGGGGTACGTATATTATTAAATGAGTACTGCAAAGTATAACAACGATGGATTTAATTTATGGTTATTTCTCTACATTTCTAAACAGGAATAAAATTAGATGGCAAAAAGAGACGGAACTGTGTTTTTGTTCGCCCAAATTACCGTTATGATTTGTGCTCGAAAACACTTGACGCAGAATGGTCCATACTGTACACGATTGGAAAAATGGAAAAAAAATTAAGAAAATAATTTTGGACGTCACGTGATCTAATATAAGCGAAATAGCTCTTTACAAACCACCAGGTGGCGCCGAGTGGTCAAATTATAATGCCAAAGTTTTCCCTCAAAAAGTCACTCTAGTAAGTATATTTGTAGATCATTATTCTGTTACAGTACTGTTTAATAACTGCATTAAAATAAAAAATTGCATCCAAATAATGCATTTCTCTGAATGAAAATTCTTAGAACCACAAAATTCTTGAAATTGAAAATAAGGGGAACTATCGGGGGTCTGTTCCATATTCCGCCGGCAAAATGACACTCCCAAAATATTTTTGGTCTTGTGTTTGAAACGCTCGTGCATCAGGTGGGGGTTAAGAAATTAAAAAGAATTTTCTACCAAATTTTCGAAATACTTGGAAAAAAATTTAAAATCCAAAGTTCCAAAAATCATAGAACTAAAATAAAGACCGGACACTCAATTTTTCTAAACAAGTATCACAAGATCTAGCAATGATAAAAATATTAGCTCCGCGCTAGCCTGCACTGGTTGTTTCCAACACGAAAAACCCCTTTTTTTGATGAATTATGCTATTTTTCAACAAAAAACACCCTTTTTTGATGAAAAATAGTATTTAAAAAAACATACACACCTCTAAACGCGCAATAAAATCCTGCATAAAACCCAACATTTGAAAGTTCAACACAGAGTGGTCGATTTTTTCACATTTTGCAAAATGACCGATTGGTGGACACGCTAGTTATAATTGTAGTGAGAATACAATTTCTAAAATTAATACTCATACTAATGTAGCAAAAAAGTAGATTTCTAAAAAAAATCAAAAAAAAATTCCAACCAGGTGACTTATTACTCCCAAAATTTTAAAGTAATTGCGCCTAAGTATTGCGCACTTTTGGCTAGCAATTTTAGCTCTCTAAAGCTAATTGTAGTTTCGATTTTTTAGAGCATTTTTAGTAAAAATTTTTTTAAATAGACAAAACGACACGTTTTCAGGTGGACAAAACGACAAAAAAAATTTCTGTCCTCTTAGACGCATACGACAGTAGTTTGATTAACGCCGTTTTAAATTGAACTCAAAACGCCATATGAAAAACGAATATTTATCAGACTGTAGAAAAAAAATGTGATTTCTTGCCTTATTTGAAATAAGTTATGCTGCAAGCCAGCTTTAAAAGTCATGAAATTAAATTTAGAAAACACCCATTTTGGCTGGTAAAAGGCAACTTTTACTGGTTTTGACGGTTTTCATAACTGATCTGCCACGAAAAAGCAAAATATAATAAATGACGGCTTTAAACACTATATCGTAGATTATACTCGTAGAGTACGTAAGATGCAATTCGGAAATTTTCCGACCAAAGCAAAACTGCTGATCAAAGTGATTTGGCATTTTTTTTGACAACCGACGCCACCTTGTAGAGTAAAGAGCATTTTTTTTACCTCTAAAATAGTGGTCAGTTAAAATTTTCTTGGCTATCAGATACAAAAAACGGTTTCCCGATATCTCTTTAGGTTAACCATTTTGTCTCCAGAGGGTTGGTTCCATTAAAAAATAAACCCTAATTACAAATGTATTTTGATTTATCGATACCAAAACAGTACTCATGAAACATTTGCATTAAAAAAATATTGTGATTTTTTTATAGTAAATCTCGAATTCCATATTTGGTTTGTGATATTATCGAACGTGCTTTCCTGCTTACCGAATCCTTATCTGCAAATGAATTTTTGATACTTGTGGAAACAAATAATATCGAAGTGTCTGATTTGGGAAGTGACTGGGTTCCATGTATTTCGTCAATTCTTCAGATTATTTCTTCAAGAAAACATAGGACAATTGATGGCATTCTAGAAATTATAGAACGAGAATGGGTTCAATCCGGCCACGATTTTGTCTCGAGGGGCCTAGATTATAGGTTTAAAATACAAATTTTTGAACCAGTAAATTGTTTCACTTAAATGATTTAAGGGGGTATATCTGTCTGATTTAAATAAAGGCCTTAGAGGCATTAAAAAATGCTCAAATTGATACGCGGGTGATAATTTAGTGTACTAAGAACCAATCATCAAAAAAAATTTCGAAATTTTCGCATTTTTCGATTTTTTCTAAGTATTTTTAAAGATGAAGTTAAAAATAACGTTGCTCAAATTGACCACTAAAACTTCAAAATATCGCCTTGCATAGCCAACTTTTCTCATCAGTGTTTCACTGGCTTTCGTTTTGAGCCTACTTTCAAAAAATCGAAGCACTTTTTTTTTCGGAAATTTTTTGGAAAATGACAAAAAAATCATATTTCGAGTTTTAGCTGGAATTGCAAAAAAGCCCGTGAGAGTCTTTTACAATTGTTCTTAGGAATACTTGATAACAATTTGAGCCATTTTGCAAACATATCCTCGGAGAAGATAGATTTTGAAGTTTGAAATTGTTAAAAATCGTCGGTTATTTGGCGTTCTAGAATTGTAGAGTCGCCGGATCAAAAAAAGCTCTGCATTCAAATTTATATACAACAGTTACGTGATCTGTGAAAATCTGAGCTCAATTTGATATACCGTCTGGGAGGAGATAGATTTTGCAGTTTGGAAA
>SCLH01000156.1:170118-183032 GCA_004367855.1 Oikopleura vanhoeffeni
TTGTGGTCATTTGCACATCTTTAATTGTATTTTGATATGCCTGATACAATTAACATAAATTTGGTGCAGCAATATGCTTTGAATTTGGCCTGGTTTTGTACGCCTAGAGATAGTAAACGTTTTTGAGATGGACTCTTTGGTTGGTAAAGGATAAATTGACAGAGAAATAGTTTTATTAGTGTTTCTTGAGGACGCTTATTAAATGTTTGTGTGTAAATGTAGGTGGCGATTGTATCATATTTCTTGTATGTTGTGAAATGACCGTGAAGGTTGGTTCTGTAAGTGACAATGTTTTTGGAATATCACCTTGCTAGTTGGCCGAGAAATGACCTTGAAAGGCTCAAATTTGCGACACCCACTCCCAAGAAAATCAAATGCGTCATACTGACCCCATTCTTGGAAAATGCTCATAAAATCCACCTTATTCTCGAATTCATTTTTGAATATTTTCTGAACGTCATCTTTTTTTTTTTTTTAAACCTTTTTTAGACCTTAATACCTATTCTTTTCCATGGTTCGTATTCTCCGAATGCATTTCTCAACTGTTGGGGATTTGCCGCCGTGAGTTTTCATTCGACGAAAGCTTTTTGCAGATTTTACTGCAAAGTTCCATACTAGGATATTCCACCATTTTTTCTTTTCGAATTGAGGGATAGATCTCATAAACTCCAGCAAAGTACCGTGTCGTCCATTTCAGAGATTCCATCGTTTTATCAGCTAATTACAAAGTAAGTAAAGCCCACTTATAATCATTGTCTACATCTGGGAGTAAACACTTTTAGTCGACTTATTTTTCTTCTATTTTTGTCATGAAAAAGTCTACTTATGTTTAAAACAAAGTTGAATTAAAATAAATGATGTCGCCTAAACAATTGTTGGATTAATTTTCATAACATAACCAACCGGTTTCAATGCAAAAATCAGCATGTAACCGTTCTTCCTTCCTTTTTTCCGATTGCATAATTTTGAAGTTCTACCGTTTTGATGGTTTAATCTGGAAAAGACGTAGGTAGTTGCCCAAATTGATCGTTCTCATTGGCGGATAGCAATTTATGCAATTGAAAAAAGGAGCAAAAACGTTACATGCTGTATACCGGCGACACCGAAACAGCGCCACCAAGTGGTTGCACCAAAAAATATTTCAAGCAAAAATTTCGCGGTCAAAAACTATACTATGTCGAGTTTTCAGAATCATAGCACCTTTTTATCGAGTAGCGGATTTTTTGCTCGGGAGGCCATGTATACGAAAAGAAACATTTCTTAAGTTTCTATTTCAACTTGTATTGCTAATTTCCGCCTACGAAGTTCTTCAAGCATAAGATGGACAGTAAAAAAAACGACAAAAATCATTTTGGCAGCTTTCTTCGTCTACAGTAGGTTACTTGTTACAGTAGTCGCTACAGTAGATCGTTACCGTAGGTTGCAAGGTTTTTGTCGTCGCAGTAGCACCGCAAATATTTCTCCCTAAGTTTGATAAAAATTTCTCTACTGTGGGATTTATGCCATTTTCGTAAGTGCCTATATATATGGACAAAACGAATCCTAAAAAATGTATGAAAGTAGATTTTTTCAAAGATTATTTTTGATGTCAAAATCCATAATATGTAGCGTATTATTCGTTTTGAGTTATTTACCTGGAACTGAAGATTTGACAGTTATAACTAGGGAGCGAACCGGCAAACTTTCTGACTAAACCATAACCGTTGACCTAAATTATTGACCTTACAGGTAAATATACCCCAAGGAAAATGATTCTGAGCATTAAAAAAAACTTTTTGAGCCCTCTAGTGGCCAGAAAATGGCTTACCAAAATCACTTTTTTATAACTAAATTGATATTTAGCATACTTTCATTTTAACTTTATTTATGAATTTCAAGTTTACTCCACAAAAAAAATTTGCTTGTTTTCTAAATAAAAATTTTGAAAAAAAAATTCGGAAAATTTTGAAAAAAAAATTGGTTATTTGACAGAAAAATTCTGACTTCGGGATACAAAAATTGATAGCCGCGCGCCCGAGCGCGGGCTGATTTTGGCATGGTAATTTAAAATTATCCATAGATTACGACTAACATAGTGGCTTAGCTTCGAGCTCGACCGAGATATATGAACCGACAATTTAATTTTAAAACCGGTATTTTCACCTGTAAAGATACCGGCAAAAATAAAAAAAAATGTCCATTTTTTCCTTTTCAAATTGACGCTTTAATTTTTTCCCGTTTTTTGCTAAACCCCCTAATTCAAAAGTTAGTTTTTGCCCGGTTCGTTCCCTAGTTATAACTTATAACTCGCCTAATCTATTGGATACATTCCATAATTTATTTAACATAACCGAAGCCTAATCGCTATATAAATTCATTCATTCAGATTGAAGGGAGATGGCTATTTTGGTGGCTACACCGCTGAACACAGTGTAGTTTCTCAATTGGATTTTTTCGGGAAAAGCAGCCAGAAGCGGATCCCGAAGGTTAAACCCGAAGATAATTCCTCCTCAAAGCGACTTATTCGGCGAATTTCTCGAGGGTTACATACAAATAAGGTGAAAACTAATATAAAATTATCCCAAAAATTGTTTTAAAGCAGCTTCAGAATTTAATGGTCTACATTTGAGCTTATTTTATCTTAGATTTTTTCATGCAGATCGACCCAACAGTTTTCGTATCAGGTACAATGCTTGAAACCTTATGCTGCTTTTGGGTGACAAACATTTTTTTCATTATCTGAATCTGAGAGGTTTTTTTACTGTAGTTCAAATTCACAAAGTAATAGGCCACTTTTGAACGAGAACTTTTGAGAAAACGTCAAGCTAAAACTTGATAGTCAATTACACAAGATGACCCTTTAATCAAAATTCTTGTTTAAGGGGGCAGCGATCGTACTCTTTTGAGGGTACTTTGGGATGTAAAAATAGTACGAGATTGCTAGGGAACATTCAGAAAGCATAAACTTATTGAAAAAAACAAAAAAAATTCCGAAAAAAAGTTCGAAATTTTCTTTTTTTGAAAATTTTTCTGAGTATTTTTTTGATCTCTAGCACCGTTTCTGTTCAAAATAAGATCATAGTTGCTATTATCGTTTCCAGCAAACACGCGCACTTTTTTGTCGATTTACAGCCAATTAGCTCGAAATTCGAAAAAGTACTCCCTGCAAGATGTTCACCACCCCTTGGGCTTGTTACATCCGAAAATGACGTTTCTTGCATTTCCACAGAAAAGCCTTTAATCAAATTGTCGAAAAACACCCTTTTTCGGCACATTCAACCTGATTGCTGACCCCTGAGGCAAAATCGAAAACAGCTCCTCTACACTAAATTCAGACAATTTTCCGGATTCTCACCAAATCTCAACAACTTTCCGATATAGCTCTAGGATCCTTGTTTTTTGAAAAAAAGCTGAGGACTCGTGTTAAACCGCGGTTAACCAGATGGTTGGTGGTACTTAACTATCTAATGGATCGGCGAGATCAAAGATAGATCTTCCTAATGTATGTTTCAAAAATGTCCAGTCTGCATTTTTCTAACCGTACGAAGCCTCTGAAATGGTACTTTTGTACTCCACTTTACGAATACTAAACTGCTTCGGAACTTTTCAGAATAATCATTTGGTAGATCTATCCTTAATCTACAAAATAAATAATCAAAATAATTTTTGCCGACCCTGGTGACCACCATGCAGTTGAATTCCTAGAACACATAATCAAAATTTCAAAATCTATCTCCTAGAGCTGGCATACGATTCACTCAAAACTTGGCATGAACCACGGAAACACTTATGGTTGTAATTTGATGAAGCGGATTTTTGAATTTCCAACTTGTTTTTTCTAGAACTGCGAAAAACCGCCTAATTTCAAGTTTTCGCTATTTAAATCTATCTCCTGCTAGGTTACATTTCAGAATGCAGTATAAATTTGGGAAAAGTGGAGAAATATGTTTTTGTTATTTTGATCAGATTTAGTCAAAGGTACCATCAAAGTAAAGCTTGGGTGATGCGAGAAGAAATCTGCTTACAGCTTTTTGATATTTTGAGTTTTTCTGGTCGAAAATTGGGTTTCAATGTTTTCACAAAAAAAATTACTCAAAAAAATGAAAATTTCAAACTATTTTTGAAATTTTTTTTTTCAATAAATTTATGCTTTCTGAGTGTTCCCTAGCAATTCTTGCTATTTTTACACCCCAAAGTACCCTAAAAAGAGTACGACGCTATACGCGCGCTCCCTTTCACACATCAAATTTTTTTCGATTTCCTCACAAAAAAAAGTAATTTCTTGCAAAAAATTTAATGATTATCATTTATTTTCGGGCAAAATAACTGAAGTGTCCGATAACCTATAATTTTACTTGATACTATTTACTTTTGAACACCTGGTAAAAGTCGGACACAAACAAAGCGTCGCGACGTGTCCCTTCACTAATTTCTTGTTATTTTTTTTGTCGCACAAACTTGATTAAAGGACTTTTGCCGTTGTTAAGAAGCCGAAAAATATCGCAAAAGGTCTCATACGGCGGCAAATTATCAGCGGTATTTTTTTATTTATATGTGAAACTGATTTCATTCCGTTTTTCTTCAATTTAAGGTTTTAGACACAAACATCATTTTACGATATTCTCTCATAAAAAAAATTATCGTAAAAAAACGAAAAAAATTTATTTTTTTCATTTTTTTTCTATCAAATAATTGTTGAAGCCTTCGAATTAATAGTTTGTAATTTTCGCTAACGGATACTTGGATAAAATAATGATTTTTAAAGTCAGGTGGCCAAATATGGCCACCGCTGAGTACGTCACTGTTTTGAACTTCTGAGTATGTGGGTTAAGGGTTCCCGGTTCCTACATTTTCTGCAGTTATTATGTCATAAAAATGCACCAAATCATTGTTTATGTTTTGAACGCATAAAACACCCGGATGACAACAAAAATTTTTCGAAAAATATTATTCTTACAAATTATGTTCAAAAATACCGTTTGTGTCATTGGCCACTAAACTCAAAATATCGGGTTGAGGTAGCCAACTTTCTCTTCAGTGTTTTCCCAGCTTTCTTTTGAGCCTACTTTCGAAAAAACGAAGCACAATTTTTATCGGAAATTATTCCACTTGACCTTGAAAATTCATATTTTCAGTTTCTGGTCGAAATTGCAAAAAACGCCACTGTAAAGTTTTTGTTTGTTTGAACTAGCTTTTGCAATTTGAGCTAATTTGCCAAATTTAACCTGAGAGGAGATAGATTTTTCGATGCGTAATGTCCAAAAAACGGTGGTTTTTTGCATGTTCAGAAAAAATATAGCACTTATCGACAAAAACGTCACTGTAAGTTTTGAATAGTAATTATACAGGTTGTATTAAAATTAAGTTTTTTTCATAATAAACACCTGGAGGAGATAGATTTTCCGTTTGCGTTATGTCTTCTTGTTTCGCTTATGTTTCACGGAGTGTAAGCATACAAAAAGTTTGGCACATTTATGACGCAAGCTGAAGGCTAGTTCTACAAACTGGCTAATCTGAATAATATCCTTGAAGCAGTGTTTGGCTAATATTTTATAGAGAATATGTCAATTAGGGACCGGGATACGAGATTCAGCGAACGCTGTCTTATACAAACTTTTTTGGCTGATTTGTATCGTTAGGATAAGAGTTTTGTTATAAATAATATTTTTTTTCATCTTATTTAAATAGAGTTTGAAAAAGAAAACTGGTATTCGATGTTTAGTTTGGAAGTGCTTCAAAAATAATGAAAAGTGTGTTTTTTTGCCATTTGGCCACTATAATTATATTTTTTCATTGTATTTACGAATTTATTTATACAGTAGTTACTCTGGTAGAGTTACCCCTATTGGAGTTACCTTTTTTCTGTTAGAGTTTCCCTTTTTGAGAAGTTCATGTCAGTTATCTGTTAGAGTCACCCCTTAATAGAAAATCTCAAAAACTCTAGACTTTCAAAATTACATTTAATTTTTTCCCCACAGTATTAAACAGAATTCTGTTGTTTTGGCCAAACGGGAAATAATCAAGAGGGATATTGAAATTTATCCTACATATGATTTCATGCCCAACTTTTATGGTTTTAGTAAATAATATAATTTGTAACTGTTCATGTATTTTCTACAGTTCTATATTATTTATGGCGATATACATGTAGTTGCTCTAATTCATCAACTTAAATTATCAAGCGATTAACGGGCGAATATTTTGGTATAGGTCCAAACTTCAATTTCTGAAAAATATTTTTGAACCCAATTTCTCAAAACTTTACTGTGATTAAATAATAATTTTCGAATAAAACAAATAACGAAGTTGCCACAAATTAACGAACTGTTCATTTAGAATTTAACCACGTAGCTTTATCTCCTGATTGCAGAAAAAAAATGCGATAACTCCCAATCTTTAGAGCTAGCTAAAGTTATAGATAACTTATAGATATACGTAAAGTTATAGATAGCTTAGTTATTTTGTGATACTGAACTAGTACTACACCGGTGGCAGTACCAGAAAGCTAGTTTAATTGCTCATAGATAACTCCATGATGTTTGCCAGTTTCTGGTAGCCAAGGTGTGGATTCTCTTCACGTAATTTAATCAAAATTTTATCCAAAATACCTATTTTTTGACCGTTAACGCTCATTTTAATAAAGCGGCATTTTTGAATATCAATTTTTCCATGACTTCTTTATAAACTAGAATTTTTTATTGTTTTAATTAATAATGAAATTTAAGTTATGTCTGTTTTTAAAAAAAAAACAGACATAACTTAATATATGATATTAAATCATATAACTTAAAAAAAAGAGAACTCTCAATTGGAAAAATATTGAGTAATCATCTGTTAGAGTTACCCCGAGCAATCACTCGTTAGAGTTACCTATTATCTGTTAGAGTTACCTTTTTTCAATACTTCAGGGGTAACTTCAACAGAGTAACTACTGTATTTGAACTGAACTTTTTTCGAGACATTTAGATAAAATGGTATATTCTGATTTTTTTAACAGGCCTTTTCGCTCGAAGACAAAACAGTGATCAAGAGTCAGTGAGCTGGAGGCGCTATTTAAGAGACCACAACTTTATTGCGAGGTTCAAAATATTAAAAATTGTTGAAATATACTTTCAAGTATAATCGGCGTAAAATATGAAATAACGATGATTAAATAGCCGACATAAACAATTTATTATCAGCAGAATTTTTATTGATTTGATATAAAAATAAAAAAACAGTGATCAAAAAATGTAATATTTCTCTGCTCACATTTCACAAATTTTTTTTTCTGAAATTATGATTTCTTTATTTTCAAAATTAGTTGTACTTTTATGAATTTTCAAAATAAATTGTATTTTTATTTATTTAAGAAAGTTAGTTAGAAAAATAATAAAATTACAAAATGTAATTACTGTCGTATTTGGCTATAAGGACATCGTATATATGGACAAACGACAGAAATTTGGCCATTTTGAAACTGTCGTCGTATATATGGACAAAACGACACTTTATAATTGTATTGAGGGGGAAAATGTGACGAAAATTTGACGAATGAGGACCTTAATAATGTAGTGATTAATTTTTTCGATTTTTTATTCTTCGTTTCTGTGCTATTCAGCCTGGAATTGAAGGCCGTTGATGCCCATTATGAAAAACATCGTGTAAATTTCTCCCTGATTCGTGTTGCTGTGGTGAAAATTAATTAAGGACAGGATTTTGATGACATATGAATCATATGATATATTCATGTGATATAATTCATATGATATAATGAACTTTAGTGCATTTTAGGATAAGTTAAAATTTTTATAGCTAAAATTAACTTCATTCAAACGTGATTGCGAGTATTAAAGATTAAATAATTGTTTTAAGTCATCATAATCCCTTAAGTCTTATCCGCCCAGGCTGCACCTGTCGTCGATTTCTTGTAATTTAATTAAAAATATGACGTCATTTTTGGTACGGAAAACGTCGTTATATTTAAATTAGTATTAAAAAAATACTGCGACAGGACAGATAGCTGTCCTAGGACAGGACAGATTTTTCAATTTTGGTCTCAGGACTGATACCTGTCCTGGACAGAAAATTTGGAAATTGGCCTGCTCAGGACCGGACAGAAATTTTCAAATCTTGTGCCGACCCTTGCCTGTCGAGGCAAAATAGAGATCCGGAATTTTCAAATGACCGGAAATAACTACATATGGGTATCAAACAAAATAAAATTTGATTCTAAGACTTTTGGCTGAAATAAATTCGAAAAATGAAGGATTTTTTCATAATCATAAAATTTTCAATTTCGACGATGAGTCATTATATCTTTGATACTTCCTGGAGAAGGATAAAAAAAGCTGTATGCCCAAGTTTATTAATTTGAAGTTCGCAAACCTTTGGGCGAAGGGCTCAAATGTGAAAAAATTGATTTTTCGCATTTTTGAAACTCTACAACTCTCCTGCGAAAAAAGGCATGTTAAAAGCTCAACCTAAGGGGTTCTGAATGTAAATTTGCTTGCACAAGTCAACTTTCTCTATTTGATAATTTGAACAAACAAACTATCGAACATAGGGAAAATCGGGGCTTAGGAATCGATTGGAACAATTAAATGCTCTATTTCGCTCCCGTTATCTATTTTTAGATCTTCTATCCGAAATATGACTATTTGAAAAATTTAAAATTCGTATTTTTATAATTATAAATGCCAAATTGAACTCTCCGTGAAAATTGAGCAGGAGAAATATGTTTTAAAACTTTTATCTGCATAATGAAAGAAATAAAGACTTTCTTATTATTTATAATTATTTGCTATTTAAAAATAGAATTTTTTACAACATGTTTCGAATTTTTATTCCATCTTCAGGTAATGAGCGAGAAACAGAAAATAATTTTAGTCGAAAAAGTTGACACAAAAACAGTAATTTGGCAAACGGGCTCTCAGAAAATTTGCCAAATTAATAGCCCGTTTTTCAAGTAATAGATTCAGTACCAGACACTTACAAATGAGGTTCATTTTTTTCAATGTTTAACCTGTTTGTTGAGGTCTGGTTGATGAAGTGTGATGTGGAGACCTTCGAAAATTTTCCGATGAAATCCATTAGTGATATTGGTTTCAAGAATGGTAAAACGTTCATGAATGAAAATTCCATAATGAGCCATTTTGAGCCATAATGAGCCATGGTAGATTTTCATTCATGAACGTTTTACCATTCTTGAAACCAATATCACTAATGGATTTCATCGGAAAATTTTCGAAGGTCTCCAACATCACACTTCATCAACCAGACCTCAACAAACAGGTTAAACATGAAAATGAACCTCATTTGTAAGTGTCTGGTTACTGAATCTATTCTTGAAAACGGGCTATTAATTTGGCAAATTTTCTGAGAGGCCCGTTTTGCCAAATTACTGTTTTTGTGTCAACTTTTTCGACTAAAATATTTTTCTGTTCTCGCTCATACCTGAAGATGAATAAAATTCGAACATGTTGTAAAAAATTCTATTTTTAATAGCAAAATAATTATATATAATTGTGCCTCGCAACCCAAATACAAAAAATTCTTATTATTTATTATGATAATACACTTGACTTATCAAAGGAGTGAGGTGGGCGCTCTTTGATTGATCAATTAAAATCATGCCACTTAAAGGACTCCAAGGCCAACATTTTATTTCGCTTAATATTTTCGCTTTAATAAAATCATTTTTAATAATATATAAGAGAGATTTTGCACTGTTTACGAAAGTCTTTTTTTTTTTTTTTTTTCATTTTACGAATCACCTGAACGTAAAACTAATTATCTCTTAAGGAGTAACTGGTCGCATTTAAAGACTCGGACATGAAATTTTCCAGATAGTTTTAAAATGTTTTTTCTGAAAATATGGACAAAATAAGTTGATCAGATGTCTTTTTATTTTTTTTGTCATAAAAAAGTATTTTCATCGCGATTTGAAACATATTCAGTGTGATTTTTTTCAAAATTTTGGAAAATTTCTGGAATTTGAATCGCGGTTTCAAAAAGACGAGATACAAAAATGCAAATTGTCGAACTAGGGCTTGCGCGTATCCTCAAGGATCGTATACATACCAGTTTAGGTTTCAGCCGTCAAAATCCAGGAGGAGTAGTATTTCTCCGAGGCACTCAAATAAGGCCAAAAAACAGTTTTTTGCTCATTTAAGCGCCGGATGAAATTTTTTTTGAGTAAAACTGAACTTGGGGTTCTGCCCACGTTCTCTGTGGTCAATAAAAAGCTATAAAAGTATTCTCTATCTTCAAAACTCAGGGAGGATGTAAGGCTTTGAAGTGAAAATAGTGCCACTTTTGAAAGGTCGTTCCTGATTGGTCGGCCAATCAGAGGCCTTCGATTTGTTTTGTGAAGCAAGATTAATGTTCAATTATCCCTAATTGAAATCCATATGTTCGTGCTGTTTCTAGTACTTCATTGAGGCGACGCTGAAAACCCTGTTTTTGGCCTTAAATTGCGACAGTACTCCCTTAACAACAGTTTTGTCGACTGTTATGTTTCACTTTTGTGAAAGTTTCAACTAATTCGTATATCACCTGCTCGAGTTTTTGACTGCTGGGCAAAAATTGTGCATTTTTAAAACTCGGTTTTCGTATACGATTTACGAATTTGTTACTAATGAGAAAAAATTTTGGGTTAATAAAAATCATGAAAAGTGTTTACAGATACAATTTATTTTTTTCATTTTTCATGTTGATCATTTTAATCACAAGTACAGACTGTTGAAAAGTGGTACAATACCCAGCAATTTACATTCAGAACCCCCTTAAGGTATTTTATTTAAGGTATTTAATAAAGTATTTATTTAAGGTATTTAATAAAGTATTTATTTAAGGTATTTATAATGAAGCATAGAAAATTTACACTTTTCGATAATTCTCCCGATGAAAATGATTTTTTTTTTTGTTTATTTTCATCTCAAATCCATAAATAAGTCTGCTGATAATCAATTGTCCTTATGTCGGCTTTATTCCATCAACATTATTCATATTTACGCCAATTATACAGTTGTTTTTTTTACTTGCGAAATGAAAATTGTCATTTAGGTTTTACGGCCAATAAAAATGGTAACTAGGTGGAATTATATTTTGAAAGCCAAGCTAATAGCCGATGTCAAGAGTTTTGAATATATCCGCCCTAGTTACCATTTTTTATTGGCCGTAATAACCTAAATGCTAATTTTCATTTCGCAAGTAAAAAACACAACTGTACTTAAATACGCGCCTCCAGCTCACTGACCTCGTTCCGCCAAATTTTTTATCTTTATTAATTAAAATTGGTGAGTTCAAAACGCGAAAATAAACCCTCTATGTGGAGACATCACTTTATATTGCAGATAAAGCAACTCCCATAAGAAAGTCTAAAAATACAATTCATAAGCTCTCAATGAGCTGTCAAAAAAATGTCGGCATACTTAAAAAACGACGTCACTGTATAATGTCAACTTTGATGGCAATAACATGTATTATATTTTCATTAGTTTTTTCGATTTGGTGGTTAGAGTCCAAAAGGTTACACATCGATTTTAAATGACGTTTATAGACCAATTGATTAATTCGATTATGGAATTTTTAATGGTGTCTACAAAAGGGTCGCAAAATTGCACCTGACTAATTTCCCATTGCAAGTATTGACAAGTTTGTATTCAGAAACAAAATGGTGTGACGAAGAGTGGTTGGCGCTTAGTGGTTTTTTTTGCATCTTACAACATTTCAACCTTCAGTCTATTGACCTCGCTATTTATCAAAAGATGTGGATACAAAGACGACTATATCGATGGAATATTGCTGGGAAATTTTCTCAAGCGTAAGTGAAAAATGTAGAAACTTTATTTTCTGTGCAGGCAGTTTCTGGCATGATGTTTTTTGAATAAGCCAATGGTCATTTACAATTTAGGTCATCCGATTTTACTTCTTGGTGTTGGCTGATTTTTCAATTTCAAATTATTTTGCCGATTTTTAGGGATTTTCCAAAAAAACTCTCGAATTCCAACAGACGATTTTAAATTCGATTTCGTGAAAAAGACTCCAATCCTGATTTAATCATAAGCATGGGGTATTCTAAAGAGTATTTTAAGGGGTACCCCTCGTGGGAAATGCGTTTTCATGGTTTTTGAGGCAAATCTGGAAACTATACATTGTGATACCTAATTGTTAACCTGGTAGATTAATGGTAGAGTTCTAACTACGCACGTCCATCTTACCTATATATCTACCACACCGAGGGAGAGGCGTGACAGGTGGGGTAGAACTGCGATTCAACACGAGGCTAGTAGCTCTCAATAGGTAGTTCTCAATATACATTATAAAGTATACTTTATTAACACTTAATGATTTAAAAAATATATTAAAAAATGTACATAAAATAAATGTANAATTCATGTTTTTTTTTAATTTACTTTATTTCATTTTTTCGATGAAATCAAATTTATACATACACTAAAAATTCTAGTCTAGAATATATGTAAAATTACCCTTAAATCACCAAAAATTCTTTCTTTGACCATATTTTAACGCAATTTTTAACTTTAGATATTGAACAAATTGACAAATCAGAGCACATTTTCCCAGAAGTACGCGTATAGTTAGAAAGTACGCGTATAGTCCGGATTACGCGTATAGTCCGGGGTTTTAGGCAACGAACTTTCTAACTATACGCCGCACCCCCCTGTATATTGAAAATTGATACTATTTACTTTTGAACACCTGGTAAAATCGGACAACCATGCGGCGCGAACTTAATTTCTTTGTTATTTTTTTGTCGCACAAACTTTATAAAAGTACTTATGACGTTGTTATTAGAAGCCAAAAAATATCGCGAAAGGTCTGTTACTGTGGCAAATTATCGTGCGGTTATGTTTTATATTTATATGACAAACTGATTTTCTTACCGTTTTTCTTCAATTGAAGGTTTTATTCAAATATTTTCTATTTAC
>SCLH01000156.1:202339-217042 GCA_004367855.1 Oikopleura vanhoeffeni
CATATTTTAATGGTAGAGTCTAGTACTTTTTGCTGGAAAGAACTTTTAATATTTATAAGACGCGTCCTGATAAACGCATTCACTGTACTTTCGTATAAATATGACATTCGCCATAAAATTGTTAATTCAAGTTCTTGGCTGAAAAAATATATCGAAAACGAGTTTGTTTGACACGTGGGACATTACCTAAGTTTATGAAATGGACTGTTCAAAAAACTCGTAGACCAAACTCGTTATGCGTAATGTATTAGGAAAGGAAAATATACTACGTGACATTGGATCAATCCCCGTGATCTTGTTATTACACTATTTTTTGTGTAATTTTTTTCGATCTTTAGTAATTTTCTGTTCTCTCCCATTATCTGAAGATGTATAAAAATTCGAAACATGTTGTATAAATAATACAGTTTAATCCAATTTTGAATAGCAAATAAATATATAACTATTCTAACCGTCATTTATTTTTCTCATACCACGTGTCAAATCAACTAGCGTAAACGGCACCACAGACATATTTTTCGATGTTTTAAACCACGAACCATAAGTGTTTAAAAAAAATGCTTCATTAAGATTTCGAGTGGGGATAATGCCATGACTTCAAAAAAAATTCCATCGAAGGTTTTAGTTTAGGTCGTTTTTTAAGGTGGATCTGTTCTGAGAGAACCAGACTAGATAGCGACAAACGGTTTTTTGTCACCGATAATTCGCAAAAAATCGGGGTTTTCGGTCATTTTGAGCAATTTCGATGACTGATTGCCGGTCACGTGATCAACCTAGGAATTTTCTACCGATTTTTTACCAAGGTTTCACATTCAGAAAACCATTTGTCGCTATCTTGTCTAGTTCTCCCAGTCGAAATCATAAGTGGCCCACCTAAAAAAACTACCTTAGTATGTAAGGTTTCCGCTGCGCACCCTATAGATAAGTTATCTATCATTTTTTCGATAAACAAAAAGTAAGAAACGTTTTTTAGGAATATATATTTTAGTTTATTATTATTTTAAGATATAGTACAGCAGCATTTTCTTGCATTGATAGCTTCTAATTTCGCCTCTTCAATAGCGTCCAACATTTTTGTATTCAATTCTTCAAGTTGCTCGTCAATTTTTTCTTAAAATTTTTTTATCATTTTGATGCGATTTTAGTTATTTTTTACCACGGTTTTCAAGTACAAAAAAATTTTGATAGAAAAAAAATATTTTTTGTGTTTTAATGCAATTATAAAATTACAAAAAAATTCTACCCCTTTCACTGGTTCAAATACCGAACCCGGAGAAAATTTGAATTCAAATGGTAAAAGGTTGGTGTATTACACAAATTGAATACAGTCTGCAATTTTGTACCATAGACTATGGACCATAGTTTAAAATATAATCTAGTGCCATATCTAGAATTCTAAAATGTAAAAACCAAAAACGTTTTCAACTTCGACTTTTTTGTTGTTTCAAAAACCATAATAATTCGAGGCGTGCTGTAGAGTAAATTGAAAAAATAATTGAATTTCTTTTTTATTTCAATTCTGCATAAATATAAGCAAAAATTAAAAAAAACGTGTTATCTGAATTTTTGATTAATTTAAAATACCTTGATTTTCAGAAAGTTCTTTTTCTAACTTTTCTTGCTGCTCGTCTATAGTTGGTTTGATAGTAGAAATATCTTGAATAATTTGATCTTGCTCTTCTGCTTTTGCATTCACCATTTCGCTCAAATTGGTTAAAGAACTCGTAATTTTTGTTGAAGTCATCTCGAATTTAGTTTTGATTTCGTCACAATCTGAGATTTTATTTGTTACAATATTTTCAAGGTCTTTTATTTTTTCGTTTTTAAGATTTTCTATCAAATCCAGTTTATCGTTTTTGAGCTTTGTGAATTTATCAACTCCCAAGTTTTCAAGATTTTTCAGTTTAAAATCGTCAATTTTTTTCAATTCGTCGATTTTAAAATTCAATTTATCAACTCCCATATTTTCCAGTTGCAATTTTTTCATTTGTTTCAATTTATTCATTTTTAGGTGTGATATGAAAAATCTTAAAGTCAACACTTATATATATATTTGTGAACAATAGACCCAATTTTAGAAACTAATGTTTTTAATTTTTTGGTGATTTAAATTAGGCTATTAACTTTTTTACAACGTTTCGAATATATTTTTATTCATCTTCAGGTATTAATGAAAAGCAGAACAAAATTTAATTTGGTATTATCTGGATGCCCGTTTGAATAATACCAAATTAGTTTTTGTGTCAACTTTTCCTCAAATTTTGTTCTGCTTTTCATTAATACCTGAAGATGAATAAAAATATATTCGAAACGTTGTAAAAAATTCAATTTTTAAATTGCAAAAAACTAGATATAATTGTGTCTCAAAAAACCAATACAATATTAACTTTTTGTCTCTTTATTTTCAAAGGCCCAGCAGTGAAGTTTTTTTATTTCCGAACTGTTTGTTTAATTTTTATAGAAGTTTCTGCCAAGAATTTTGGAGTTTCTACAATTTTTGTCCGATTATAAATTATTTTTGACGGAGATTTCGAAAAAAATATTTTCTTATTATTCAACCTCAAAAATTAAAAAAAATAAACATTTTTATTAACGCCCAGTCTTTTTGACCATTAGGCCTGTCACTTTTTTAAAATCTTGTTCCAAAACGTGGGTCTAAAACGCGAAGAAACTCCGAACCAAAAAAAAATTGGAGAATAGGTACTGCTTGAAATGTCATATCATTTTTGAGCAGCGTCGCCCTTTAGGAGTAATTTATTATTTTTTACCTTTACGTAATTTTTCAGTTTGTCCTTTCAGAAATTTTAATTCATGAGATATTGTATTCATCTTTTCTACTGAAATATTTAAAGCAGCAAGTTTTTCATCAGCTTTCACCGAAAACTGAACAAAATAAAATTAAAGGCTGTTCATGATTTGAACTAATAAAAATGCTGACATATTTGACTTTAAAGAAAGTTACATCGTTTTTGCGTCCTTATATATGCATTTTTCGATAATGGATTAATAGATAAAAACTGGCTATATCGATTAATCATTAACGATCCCCAGTGCGAAAAAACTCTTTTTTTCTCGGAGAAGATTTTAACTTAAAAAATCGAAGTTTCTGAATTTTTTATTTTTCTGCCATTTTTCTCAGAATTTTCTGAACTTTCGTTTGATACCATGTTCAAGGGTCATTTCCAACTCATTTTTTCAAATTTTCAAAAACTGAATTTCTAGGGCTCATTTTAAACCCATTTTTCAAAATTTAAAAACGTTGGTTTTGGCGGAATTTCGTTAGCTTTGTCATTATAAATGCAGTTCTCCAATTGATGTAAGAATAAAAATCACAAACAATATTCACGAAAAACCAACTGATAATTTTTCCGGCATTTTAGAGGGTGATAATTTCCGATTAAAAAAATGAATGTGCTAGATAAAATCACCAACGTCGGCATTTTAGCTTACCTCGGTATTTTTAGTTCTTAAATCATTTATTATATTCTGTAATGCTTGAATTTCATTCTGTTGATTTGAGATTTTTTCATTTAGTTTTTTATCGATAACATTGACCATTTCACCCTTTAGGATATTTTTCTGTCCAGTTATAGTATTTGAAACTTCTTCAAGCATATTATCTGGGTCTACTTTCGATTTATTTTTCTTCGGTATTTTCGACTTTCTTTTTCCATCTTTTTTGGGCTTTTTATCGTCCGATTTAGCCATTTTGCGAAAAAAAATTCAAGTTTTTCGACTGGCGGTCAAAACTGTTATTGATATATTTTTTAGTTGGATTTCGAGTCATGTTCTAGAAAATTTGAGATTTTTAAATTTGTTCGGTTTTTACAGAAAAGGATAAACAAAATAATAAATTACTAAAGTGCGTCTAAGATTTTGTAAGATTTGATTTAAAAAAATGGAAAACCGGTTTTTGGCAAAGGTTTTTACATATAAAAAATACCCGGGAGCTCTATCGCAAAACTAGAACTCTCGATAATAATTATTTATATTTACGGGTCGTAAATTCCCAAAAACACGATTCCCGGCATGAAATATTTTTTGAGCCATCTTGTGGTCACCATTTGAGTCCTAAAACAAACTTTTGCACTTTGAAATACGTATTAAGCATATGAAAATTCTTGCTTTTATTTCAATTTCCAGAAAGTTTTTCTAGAAAAATAGGCTATCGTTTAAAAAAATTCAAAAAATCGTTAATTTTTATTTCAAAATATATATTTTGAAATTTTCTTTATTATTTAAAAAAAAATGAGTTCCTTAAAATCTTGTTTTTTCTGAACTACCAATTTTTTTCTAAATTACAGAATTTTGTTGTTATTTTTTTATTATCATTATTTCAGTCCGAATAGTTGAAAGTTTTTAAGAATAAGTTAATATGAAGAAATATGTGAGCTCTAAGTTACAGTAAATAGATCATTTGTTCGAATTTAAATTAGCACGCGAGAACGTGAGGTAACTTTCTTATAATAATCCCCAAAATTTGAAAGTGTTCGTTCTCAACCAATTTGAAAAATAATGAGAAACGGATTTTTGCATAACCTTCCTAAACCTAGAAGAAAAAAACGGAATCATGTTCATTTTTGATTGGGTTCTAGAATGACATTTTGGGTCAGGATTTAAATATAATATGCTTCTATAAAAACTTTCACCATAATATTTCGTAAAATTATGAAATAAGGTTATGGCCTGTTTTTATATACCTTGCATAAGTGAGATATTTCAGAACTGGTACATACGATATTTCTAAAATTGTGGGTCATAAACAATGACTATTCAAGCTCTTGGCACTGAAGAGTTGATTTTTTTCATTTTCTATGTTTTTTTGGTGAAAACCGATAATTTTAGTAAATGGCCGATAAAACCGGAAATCCAAGAAGCCAGCTCTGCAGCGCCACGCAGTGTAAAAAGTTATATAGTCACTCAAAATTTCAAAAATGTCGTATGTACCAGGTTCAAACTATATCACCAAGAAATGTGACGTACCTTAAAAACAGACTTATGTGATTGGTTCTTACTAAATATTCAACACAAATACTCGGATCTCATTGGTTCTCTATGAACTGTTTTCATTGGTTAAAAAAAAAGGATTCTTATTTGAAAGTCACCTGGGCTAATGCTGTGTGCAGACTTGCAAATGAGATGTTTTTGGGGTTTTAGTCAACCCTGTTATTTTCCCTATCTTGTGCTATGAAATACCATCCCCATTTTGTCCTGGGATTATCCTTTTTACAACCCTGGCTGAGTGCTACCGAGACGAGAAGCCACCTTCGCAGGGGTACGGTAAAGAAAACCAACCAATGGCTAATAAATAGGTTTTTCGCCAATTAATATTAATTTATTTAATTTCAATTAATTTAATCTTATTTACGGTATTTACTTTCATTAAAAATGTTCTCTGGTGCGATCGAAAATTTATTAATAGCTTTTCGAGTTTTTTATTTTATTATTAAATTTTTTGGAAAAAATCTGGAAAAATTTCCAAAAAAATTTATTCGGATTCTTTGCAAAAAATCATACGAAAAGGCTTCGTCATATTTTTGATACTCTTTGTAGTCTCTATTTTTTAAGTGGCAGCCTAGTGCTGCCAAGTAAAAATATGGCGAGTCCCGAAATACTTGATATTTACGATTCATTTTTTTTCAGCATTATACATATCGATTACGGGGACTTCTGGTCGTTCTTTACTAGATTTTTAGCCATCATTTTTAAATAATTCGGCTTTTGAAAACACCTCATCCGATTACATTCTTAGATAGCTCAAACTGAGCACAAATATCTTGGAAATAATAAAATAAAAAAATTGGTCCACATCCGATCATTGTTTCCAATTTTTTTAAGAAAAACTAATAATTAAACAATTTCAGTAATCTCAGAAAAAATTGAAAAAGAATAGTCCGATGGACCAATTTTTTATTTTATTATTCACAAGATTTGTGCTCAGTTTGAGCTATCTAAGAACGTAAGCGGATGAGTTGTTTTCAAAAGTCGAAATATATAAAAATGTTGGCTAAAAATCTAGTAAAAACGACCAGGAGGCCCCGTAATCGATATATCATTTGTGACATACATGTATGTAAATTAAAGAAATATGACATGCCATGACACTCAACATATTTACACGGCCATTTGCCTTTCTTGAAAAAATTATACAGCATTATTTGAACTTGAAAAAATCGAATTTTTAAAAAGTGAATTTATCGTATCCTATTATGAGGCATTGTAAACCTTAACGATAAAAAAGGAGCAAGTTGAATAAAAATGAGAAGATAGACGATAATAGTGACCACGATAAAGGAGCGACCAGTGGATCGAACTATCGGAATATAGTTTTGATATAACATATTGTAATCGTGAATTGAATGAGGCAAAATCTTATCCGAAGGTGACCACGTTAATAATGTCACCAGCTCACGGCACATAGGACAGATAATAGGACTCCAATCTTCGTCATCGTCTGAAAAAGTCGAAGTTAAAAGACAGGAGATTTTTTTATTTACGGTGTGAAATCAAATTAGAAATATATTTTCTACCACAAGAACTTTCCGAAAAACCGGGGAAATTTGTGGTAACTGGGGTTACTTGTGGTAAGGGAGTGTTTTAAATATGCCTTAATTTTTAGGGAAAATATTTTGAATTGTTTAATACAGGGGGAGGCCCGATACCGCCAGCCTAATATTGCCGAAAAAAAACCCACGTAATTTCATGATTTTAAGCTAAAATAATTCCAGTGCCGATATCGCCGAATGTGCCAATATCGCCGAATTTTTTGGAGATTTCTATTACAAATTATGTTGTGGGCGTCATGAATGACGTCATTTTCAAGATTAAATTTTTCAAAATGCGAAAATGTAATTCTTCGATATTTAGTCATCATTTCTCCCTACACCCAGAAGTTGTTGGATGACAAAAATCAAAAATTTTGATGTTAAAGAATTCTCTATAAAATTTGAACGATATACAGGGGGGCCCAATATTGCCGAATTTTTTTGCCGAAAACCTACGCAATTTGGCAAAAAACTTCCTGCGATATAGGCCCCCAGTACAACATGTTTTGCAGGTACTTGTGCGTAATAATAAATTGTATTATTTAGGAGAAATCGCAAATAACCTTAACAAAATGAAATAAAACTCACCGATATTAGAATTTTCCGACTCCCACATTTTGATAATACACGTGAGACAGAAATTATGCTGACATTTAGTTTTTACATAAGTATAAGGAGAAACGAGGCAAACGGGACACTTTGGCTGATTGTTTGCTTCTTCAGAGCCACTGCCAAAACACTCGATCGATTCTGTGTCCGGGTCGCTTGACGAAACAAGGGAAAACTCTGACCCACTCAAGCCCGATGCCATTATCATGTGATTCTAGAACTCAGAATACAATTTCGTTTACAAAACTTTGTCAAAAATCATCTCGATTCGCTCTGAAAAGAAAACATTTTAGAAGTTATGTTCTAGAATTTTTGAGCTTTCTTCGTACAGACTGAAGATCCATATGTTTTACTTTTTAAGTGGCCTTTAGACAAAACACTAAAAAAACTTAGTATATTGCTATCAAAGGTGCTTAAGGATGTGGGGCACGATAATTGGGCTCTTTTTTACACATTTTCAAGTGAAGTTTCTGAAAACCTGACTTCAGAAATAATTATTTTTTTCAAAATACGTAGTAACAACTCTTAAGGAAGGTGCCAGTACTATTCAGAGCATCTGATACCTCAACCTACGCTCATAAAATGGGCTTTAGTAGGCGTCCCTAAAAGCATCTAAAAACGCCTACTCCTTATTCCAGTCCTCATCACTTTTTCTTGTTATTTGCGATTCAACTTCCAAATATGAATGCGCATCTCCGAGCGGTAGAAAATTTCGAAATTTTTGCCCCTAGTGGTCAAACAGCGTATTGGGAGCCTCACGCAAAAGCCTACTCTCCTTGAAAATATGTAGATTTTTTTAATTTGTGCTTCAAATTCACCGCAAAGGCTGATTATAAGGTCTTAACGGTAGCCTTTTCCAATTGTCCTCTCCAAAGTCTCAGGAACGACTTGTGAATTTCTAGTTTTGTTGAAATTCTGAATTTTTTGAAATTAAAAAAAAAATTAAAAGTGAAATTTAACGTTTTTTTGAGAGTATTTCGAGTTAAGTGTCTACATTCGCAATTTCGAAAGGTGACAAATAAATTCTAGATTGAAATTGGTACTCTTCACTTCAAATTTCTCAAAATCTCAAACTTATTTTTTTTTAAGAAAAATCAAAATTCAGAAAAATCCTAAGCTTTAAAAAAACTCAGTGGAAAGAATTCTTCTACAAAAATGGGACAATCAAGAAAGTTTTCTGAGAAATCTCAATTATCGTCCCCCACATCCTTAAACTAAAGTAAAATTATTTTTTTATTCTTTATTAGTTAGTTTAGGCGAAAAATAGATGGGGCCGAATTCAATTTATTTTTTATACTTTTTTCACGCAAAAATCGAGATTTCAAAAAAGTTCGAAAAAACGACATTCAAGCACATCGAAAAAAAATATTTAATTTTCATGAGATGTATGAAATAAATTTAATTCGATAGTCCCAACGGCTTAACAATTAGGCAAGTTTGATTNAAATATTTCTTTTTAAATTTTCGATCAAAGAGGTGTTCGATGTGTTTGTACTAAACCGCATATCCATTATGATGCCCGGGTAACACTAAAAACTTATTCCCTATTCTTTTAACAGGCAAATAAGTTTTTAGTGTTACCCGGGCATCATAATGGATATTGAGTGAAAAATACATCAAAAGAAAATTAGAAAATCTACAAAAATAATTTCTCAGATCGGCCTTCTATGATATTTATATAAATTCTCTTATCTCTTTGAATTCACATGCATTATTTTCTCCTGCTAAGACTATTAAAGAATGTGGTTTGAAAATGTAACGTTAAAGTGTATTTGATTGAATGGTGTCAGAAACATAGCCTCAAATAAGGGGGGGAATAGGTTTTTTCAAAAAGTTTTTTTTTCGTTTCAAAAGGTGAATTTTTTAATAAATTTTTCGTAGTAGGGAGGTTTTAGGAGGGTGTTAAATTGAGGCTGAGGTGAATAGTGAACAGATAGGGCGATAACTTTACAAAAGACTTTACAAGGGGAAAAGTGCGGCGCTTTAAGTGCCATATATAATATATGAATCATATATTTTAATATATTGTTAATAACTTAACTCCAACGGGCTGTTAACAAAGCTAATTTTATAAGAGGCCTAGGCAGACGCAAATTTTTGCTAAATGCACTTTAAAGGTCACTTGATTTTATAAGAAACTAAATGAAATTTTGAAAGAAAAATGACCTTTCAAGTGTCAGGTGTCAAATTTGCGTAATTTTAAACCAATAAATGTGTAATATGACACCAAAAAGGTGCTTTTAAATTTGATGCGGTTAAATTTTTGACGTATCATTTATTTTTGGATTTTAGGCTTCGGTTATTTCTGTGACATTGTCTTCGTGACAAATTTCACAGTAGCATGCGTGGGAGTTAAATCAACAGATATTTTTAATCAAAATTAATTTTCAAAAAAGTTTTTTTATAGGTTATGCTAATGGCTTTCAAAACAGAAAAGAGAGTTTTTTACATTTAAAAACAGATTATTCGCAAACACCCTAATTGCTGAGGGAATAAATTAAAACTTAAAATTTGCACTGTATAAAAAGGGATTTTGGCTGAAGTTAAATAAATTCAGATATTGTGAAATTATTGATGGTAAAAAGGTACCGTACACCCTTAAATTGACAATTGAAAATTTTCATATCCAATAATGTAATAATTGTTATTTTTTGGTTGGTACTCTATTTAGGGGAGTATCGAGCGAATGGTGAAGGCAGTTTCGTCCAATGACAAATAAGGAAGTTGAATTGAAACTATTTATAAAGAAAAAAAGGAAAATAGAGACGAATAAATAAATTATTAAATAGTAATTACAGCAAAAAATTCGGGGTCCATTAAAATTACTTTTAAAAACAGTAGTTGATCAATATCTAAGAAAATTAAAATTTATAATCGTAACAAACTTTTTTTGGTACGTTCGGGTTACGAAAAACTAAATTTTCTAAGTATCCTAACACCCAAATATGTCTAACAAAATGAGGTTTTCACTGGCATGCGATGGCATATCAAAGATAATATCTGTTCGGAAAAAGTAACTTTTTATGAGCTTTTTTGGCAATCAGTTTCATACTTTCAAGATCGAGCGTGAAAAATTATTTCTCCACCTCAATAATCACGTGCTTTTAAACGCCAATAAATTGGATAAAAAATTTTGCGGGAAATTGGGGGACAACCTGCGCGCCGGTAATTTTCTGGTCCTAATCACCTTATTCCCCCCGCCTCACTTCGATGACGCACCTTTTACATCAAAAAATGAAGCTCATGGAGTGTATTAATCCCAATCTGTCATCTGATAAATGATTTCTAGAACTATTTTAGAAAACAAGGTATTTTGTCTGGACAGGTTTTATCTTCGATATGCACAATGCTATTCCCACGTGACCGCGTTCTAGGAATTACATTTGACGCACAAAATCCCATCTTTTGAATAAACTCAATAATAAATCATATATAGGATGAGTTTTTTAAGTTAGCCTGGGGGACTGGAAGTGAAAGGTTACTTGGCTATAAAAAGCCGTAAAAATCGTTTTCATTTCCACGGCCAAACAATAAAATCACAAATGTGGTTATAATTTGAAAGTTCGAACCATTTTCGAGTTTTATAAAAAAAATGAAACTGAGCGCCAAGTTAAATTATATTTTTCACTTCGAGAATTAAGCTTAATAATTAAAGAAGTTGATCTCTGTTGTATTTTCTATCTGTTAAAGTGCTGTTTGTGTATCAAATTTCTTGTGAAACGTGAAATGACCCCTTTGTGGTTCATATTACAGATTTCGTCATAATGACGAATAGCTACTGTAATAGCTGATTTCAGGTAAGAATATGTAAACAGCTAATATTACCTTTATTTTTAAAATTGAGGTAGTTTTGCTACCCCCGAATATATTCACATAAAAGCGTTAGTAAAATCATGCATTGCAAATTATAGTATTTGGATCTTTGGTAGATAAGGTAACATTTTAGAGGACTTATTTTCACTCAAACTAGTCTACTGGCGCGTCTTGCGCCTCTAAATAATTCTAGAATAAGCTATACTGGGTACAGTAGTATGACTTTAAAAAGACAGGTATGAACTATTACCCTGTTTTATTAACAGCATTTTACAAAATTTAGAAATATTAATACTCGCTACATTATTATGGTATTTGAAAATAAAATATTTTTTAAAAAATTGGCCGTTTTGTCTTTTTAAACAAACGTGTTTTTCATAAGTACTTAAGTAAAAGTTGTCACAAGATTTCGGAAATTTTGACTCAAAAAACAAACACGACAGTTAAACATTTCTTTTTTTTACAAAAGACATTATTCCCGAGATTTTGTTTGATAATTTACTATTATTTTTAATATATTAATGCGGTTTTGGTTCAGTTGCTTATCCTATTAAATCCATACAACTGTATAAGAATTCGCCAGTATCACCGTGCGAGTTAAAAGTAAAACCCTTTCTAAAGTGGGCCTAAAGCGGTTTTTATACAAAATAGAATAATGAACTTGTTATATAAAGATTCGACAAAAATAGAGGTAAGGGTTACCCTTCAAGGTACTTTTATAACGAAAAAGTTCGAAGTTTAGAATTTTAGAAGTTAAAAAAAGGCATCAATTCGATTTTTCAATATAAAAATATTTGACCCCATCAAAAGTGTGTTAGCGTTAAGGGTGTAATATAGTATCATGGTCTTGATAATAGCCAGATCTCCTGTTATATCTTTTGTCATTATTTTCTGGTTTTGGCGATTTTTCGCTAATTTCAGAACTATTGGTCGAGCGAATCAGAGATGTTCTAGAATCCAAAAGTGTTCTATCCGTTGAGCGAATCATCGTTTCCGGAGTCGTGCTAGAATTTGGCCCCGTGTCATCTGGTCCGTAATGGTACACATGCTTTTCACGGGGGTAATCCAGAATGATTTGAGAGAACTACACTGTATGTTGTTTTAGATTATTAGTATTTTAATTTATTAAAAACATTTTCGAACGAATTTTTTTTATGCAAGTTATATCTCGGTTATGTTACATAAGTTATGTAACATAACTTATGTAGCTTTTTCGGATAATAGACTAATTATTCAGAAAGCAGTGGTTAATTAATATACCAGAAAAAGCCTGAATTTTAAATATGACACCAAAATTTATCACGTGGGGACATCCGATTATCGGATCTTAACTACAGAAAAAGAATTTGCATGTAAATTTGTGTTATCAAAATGTATGTATTTTTATAGTTTTATTTAAAACAAATAATTATGGTGCCCATAAAAATTTTGAAAGTTAATTGTATTCATACACATACATTATAGCTAGGGTGCGCAAGTAATATGAGTTTAGATAAGTGTCATTTTACAGGTTTGTTTTTTGAAATACTATACTAATTAGGTGAATCGAATGTGAAATGAAGAGACAGGTGTTGTTTTCTTCTTCGAAAAATTAAACCCTCGCTATGTTTGGGTAATAAATAGGCGGGACTGACACCGATATTCGAATCACATTATTAGTACGATATTTTTGAAACTTGGGTTAGCATACAATTTTTATATCAACATGTCGCTGCAAAGCCGTTTTACTTTTGTCTCGAAGACGGTTCTTTCTTTTCATTTTTACAAAATTGGGTCGAACGGAAAATTGTAAAACGGCTCTCAAGCGACATGTTGATTTGAAAACCCGAAATAACATGTCAAAACTCATATCACCGCCATAAGTTATAAATTTTTTGGTCAAATTTTAAATTATTTTTCTAAATAATGAGCTTTAATTTACTTTAGTGATAAGTTATCACTGATAACCATTTGAATTCTTAATAATTAGTCTACTGTTCAAAAAAATTCTCTTTTCGTATAGACATGACGCGATTTAACATAGCCTTTAGTATGTATTTTATTTTCTCGAGAAAACAAAATAAGGGTCTCGAGATTGTATGAGCAGCGAATGACCGCGCTTAAACATGGATAAAGTTTCTATCGTCTACATTTCAATCTTGAAACCCTTAATTTTCTTTCTCGAGCAACAGATTTACAAGTAACAATTAATAAAAAATTATTTCCGCAATATCAGTCAAAAATTTTTTACTGTGGTTTTTTTGAAACTCTCCATGAAAAATAGGCAGAATTCACTATTAATTTTTTTGGGTATCTATAAATATGCCGTATGATAAGCTAATGAGTGGTCGCGGCGATTTTCAATTTCTAACTATCGATATGAAATTATTTTAAACACTCGGCTGTAACTCGATAACTGCCATTTGACACTGAATATTAATAGAAATTTTATGCTGGTCAAAAATTCAATAAATTGTGGTGTATAGGCCCATTTCTTTAGATAGTGAGAATTTTTTTAATATCAAACGCAATTGGCGTCAATTTTATTCAAAACGTGTCTTCTTCTCACTCACTCATATCTATCCATTTTTGCCTAAACTTAACAACACCATGGAAAACACACATAACAAACAACACACCTATTTTATTAGCAACGATAAAAACAAGACCTTTTTCACGCCGCCGCACACCGCAAATGTAACACACACACATTAATCAGTCTTTAAATACCGTACGCAGTTTAGCCTAACACATACGGAGTAAGCTGAAAGTCGTTATTTATCATATTTAATAACACTACACCTAAGAAATGTTAAGAAATTTAAAATATAAAAATTTGCAAATGACACTATAATAGAAAGAAGAAAATAAAAAATAAATTTACACCAATTTTTTTATTTATCGCTCTGAAAAAAGTACCAATCTCAGGATTATGGACCCCCTTAAAGTTATTACTAATGGAAAGTTTATCAATATCGTTTAGCAAGTTTAGGCGTAACGAACAGCCTATTAACTTTGCTAAACAGAACGCCCGCGTCTTAATTAAAAGATTATCCTCCCATGAAAAGAAACGATTTTGATTTAAGCACATATTTAAAGACTACACATCATCATTAATTACATTACGTAAACCCGCTAGTTATATATTGGTCTGTGTAAACAAATAACCATATCTGAATAAAATTGACGATAACTGATTGTAGATTTCATCAGCGCGAAAATCAAAGAACATTTTTTTAACAACACGTTATCAGATTAACTTCAATATGTTGAAATTCAGAGTTTAAAACATGTTTCAAGTCTTGCAGACAAGTTCGCTAGCTTGAAATGAGCAAAAATAATAATATATTTCAAGTTTATGGTTCTTGAGAGTGATGTTACTGTGACATGATTTTTTTTATTAATTTTCATTTTTTTCTCCTTGCATTATAACCGATTTTCGGATAATCTTTTCGAATTCATGTTTATTTAAATAGTTTATTCATTTTTCTGATAAACTAATTATTACATCCTACAGATTTTAACGAAATTATTTAAAAATCAACAAACTAACCTGACCATCTAAATAAATTACATAACATATTGTAAACTTTAGATATTGTATTAATTGACCAAGCACATTTTCCAGCCGCAGCGTATATGAAATTACTGCGTATAGTTCGAATTAGCGTATAGTTGGGGTTTGCGGAAAACTTCCAACTTAGCCACACCGCAAGTATTACAATCGTTTTCAATATATTTTGAAAAAAAGGATCCC
>SCLH01000156.1:219215-242427 GCA_004367855.1 Oikopleura vanhoeffeni
GATTGGTACATTTTTTCAGAGCGATATATGAAAGAAAAAAAAATGTGAAAATTATTTTTTTTTTCAATTAAAGTCTTCATTCTTGCGAACGTTTATATTTTTAATTTCTTAACATAACTTATTATCTGGGAAAATATAAAAAAACACTTTTCAGTGTACATCCACTTCCAACTAAACCCGACTACAGAATTTATTTCGAAGACGATATTAATAAACTTCAGACAAATGTTCTGACTATCATAAAAAATGACGCCTATAACACCTGCAATTTTATTGGAAATTTTTCACCACCATAAAATTTTTAAAAATTTAGTGCCGAATGGCACTTATCGAGTGTACAGCCGAGTGTTAAAAATTTCATCCATAGTTTAGAATGATAATCGCGCGACCAACTCATTAGTTGACATACGAAGATTTAATAGATACAAAAAAATTAAATAAATGATTCCACCTCATTTTATATAAGGAATTCGAAAAACCACAAATTAAAAATTTTGGACATGATTTGCGAAAAATTTTCATAAAATTTCCAAAAAATTCGACAAAAGATGAAAAATAAAGATTTTATGATTTCTCACGGCTTTCAGAAAATATTTAGGCGTTTTTGAAATAAGTTAAAGTGGCTATTTTTTCGGTTTTGACCCAAAGATTAAAATAAACAAAACAAATTTTGGACAAAAAATGCGGAAAATTTTCATAATGGTTTGAATTTTTTTGAAATTTTTACGATTTTAAAAATAAAAACTCGAACTCAAATCTTTCCTAAAATGAATAAAAATAATTTTATCAAGCTGAACCATATTTATATCGGTTCAGCTAACTATAATAAGCATAAAAATATACTGACTTATTATTTTCGTAAGTTATAACGACTCCAGTCTGCTGGGTTTATGGCACCCCCTTAAACACCAAATCGTATGCCATTCGACCGTTATTGAATTCTTAAAACATTTGAGATCGGATATTTTTTTATTGGAATCAATTGAAAATTTTTTTTGAAATATTTATGTTATTTGACAATATTATAATAAGAAAAAATAGAATTTTGTAATTACACATCATTTGAAAAAAAAACAAACATTTAAATCCAGTCGTATTTTAAACGATTACGAAGTTTTTACGCATTTCAGTGTAATTATTTGTAATTGGACACCACTGAAAAAAGAGAAAACTATTTTTTCCTCAAAATTAAATAAAAAAGACAAAATTTGTATTTTTTATTTGATCTTCGAAAATAAGGAATAATAAAACCTTTGTAATAAGACATCATTGGTAAAAACACGATTAAAAAATATTTTTATGCCATTTATGTTGATAACTCCCTTTAGTATTGGAACTTGTGGATCATAAATCTCTAGGAATGAGAATGAAGGTGGAAATTCAGTTTCAACTTTGGTCAATTGACGATGAAGTTTATTTAAATCAGCAATCCATTTTTGTTGCTCTCGCGGATTCTGACACATTATTAGTAAAGTTGAATATTCTACAGGTGAAGCTGAAAAACATGTTCGACTTATGGTGGTTCCGCTGATTTTGAAAATATTTTGAATGTCTCGTTTGTTTGCGTGAATGGCATCCTGAAAATTTAGAAATTACTAATTGACATTGAAAAAGGGAAGTGTAAAAATACGCGATTACTGATGAGTTTGTGGGCGTGCTGCCCTCAAGTTAAAAATCTTTAATTGGTCAATTCTCTCATTGGCTGAATTGAGAAGGGCTCCGAATATCTTCCGAGAAATAGTAAGAACTTGCTGTTTTTGGGACAAAAAGTATACCAGTCTGACTATACAGATAGAAATATCGAGAATTTCGATATATTAATACTCAAACGCTTCGCGAGAATGCTATCGACGCCTTTTTTCTCAATTCGAGCGTGATTTGAAAAAAAATAACCAAATTAGAATTTTGCCTCTCACAAAGTCGCAGAAAATTTAAAATAACATTTTTGAAATCTCCGTGGTCACTTCAGTGATACACACAACTAAAATTCACTTTTATGCATTGTTCAACTTAAGGGTATGGTGGTTCCTAATTTGACATATTCTCGATAAAATATTAGCCGAACAGGGCCTNGGAAACACTGAAGAGAAAGTTGGCTTACGTCAACCCGATATTTTGAAGTTTTAGTGGTCAAATTGACACAAACGTTATTTTTGAACATAATTTTGAGAAAAATGCTTAGAAAAAAATCGAAAAAACGCAAAAATTTCGAAATTTTTTTTGTTCTTATTTGGGTTGTTTTGTGCTTTTAAAACACAAAAGATTGAATTGGTGCATTTTTATGACATAATAACTGCAGAAAATGTAGGAACCACCATACCCTTAATCGCAGTTTTGATTTAAAATTACAATTTTACTCACAAAATTTCAGATTTTTTCATTATTTTTTAGTACTAAACTGACATCGTAAAACGGGATAAAATATTATAAATGCTGTTATTCCGCACCAAAAGATAAGTTGGACACCATCCAACCTCCTTATAGAATTCAATTTATATTTCTTGTTGTAAAATGTTCAAAATATCTCATTTTTGTTCACAAAAATTAAACTTGGTAAAATATTTCAAGACAGAATTTGACACAAAATGATGAAAATATTTGTTTACCTGTTGCTGAGCTTTTTCTGCAGCGAAATTTCTATCTTTCAAATCAATAAAATGTGAAGGAATGAGGGAAATTAATTGATTTTTATTTTCTGAAATATTAAATAGAAAAAATCTATTTCCGGATATAGCACCAAATTGTTTCATCCAACCTCGCTTGACCCCCTTTGGCTTGGGAATAAATACTTGGCCAACATTGACGGTTCCAGTATTTCGAGCCAAATCAACAGTGTTAAACCCCATTCGCATTGACCAATTGTGCTTCGCCTGACCGTCTTCACTATTGTGCCCACATACCTTTCAAATGTGCTCAAAAAATTTTTAGCGAAAAACAGTTTACGATAAAATAATCTAAGCCAAGTCGCTATTGACCAACTTTTTTGAAAACAAAATTTCTAGTGCTAAAAGTAATCCACATACTGTTTTTTTTTCTTTGCTTTTTTTCGTTAAAAATGTGGCTGTCCGGGTAAACATATTAAATATCCAAAATTATGATATATTAATACAAACGCTTGGCTAGATCGCTTATGAGTCATAAGTTATGATGATGACGCGTTTTTCGAATTTTGACCGAGGGCGCTCCTGAGCTCGATTTGAGAAAATACGAAATTTGAGTTTTGCCTTTCCCAAGGTCGTAAAAACAGTATGGAAACATTTTTGAGGTCGTTTTAGTCATAGACACTTTGAAAAATGTATTTTTCTGAATTGTTCAACAAAATCACATTTTCTTATTTGAATTAACTTAGAAATTTTCAAAACATTCGGATTTTTTTTATAATTTTTAGAAGTTAACTCTGACTCGTGAAATTAGTAAAATATTTTGAATGCTATTATTTGTAATGTATCAAAAGATCAGTTGGAGGACCTACAACCGCCTTAAAATGTATAATCGACACATTGCTTTTTGAATGAAATAATTACATGTTTAATTTAACAGCTAAATAATACTGCTTTCTTAAATTTTTGATAACGAAAGATGTTTTTTCGAATTATAAATGTACAAACTATAGTTGTTCATACTGTTTTATAAATAATTAAATATTTATTTGGGTTTTTAGATTTATTTTCGGGTTTTACGCTTCATCAGATACTGAACAAGAAAGAGTTACAGTCAAAATCATTGTATTCAGGTCACTTTGTATATATTTTATTTTAGCATGTACACTGTACATTGTACAGTAACCCCGAAAATTAAAACAAAAATATAAATAAATATTCAATGATTTCATACTAGCCGCTGTCGACAGATAAGTAAACAAGGAAGAAATAATCGTCTTACAATTTTCCCCAAAAATGACTAAAAATCACCCATAAACGATTTTATACGGATTATTATAAATAAAGCAAAATGTCTTCGATTGATCTAAAAATTAATTCCCGACGATAGTAATATAACATATTTTATCCTCGTAAAGTGATATGATTGGTTTCTTATTTTTGACTTCAATCGAAGTAAAATACAAATAAACAGGTTTTGGTGAAATAAAAAATCATTTTTTTTAATTTTTTGTCGAAAAAAATTATTTCCCAATTTTGGCAGAAAAGGTGAAAAAATTCATCTTTTTGCACAATCAGACTGGGTTGGATTGTTTTTTCTTATTTATTTCACTAGAACTTTTTATTGTCGCATCAGATTTTCTCAAAACATTTAAAATTTAAAGCATAAACTCTGTTTCTCAAAGTTACTTAATCTGATTTTGATATATCAAATCGATACCACATCAAGATTACTTGCTTAAAATTTCAACATTTATTTAGGTCAAAAATCTAATAGAAAATGGGCTCAAATATATGTGCATTAACAAATTTGACACTAATTTGTCTACCCCCTGTTTACATAATGACAAGACATATTGGCACAAAGTCATCACCATTATTACCGTTATTATCTACCTAAACGTATTAATACAATTCCCTACGGCTCAATTTAAGGGGGTTCTAGCTGTGAATTCCAATCAATTTACATAGGTCAATTATTTTGAAATTTAAACGACCGGGAGCATTTTCAAAATGTCTCTGATGTTAGCGTGTTTTCCTGATCTAATAACTTTTAAAATTTTCGACAAAGTTTTATGTTGAAATCACTAACCCACGATTACCTGAATCGCTGAAATATATTATTTTCATTATTGGAACTATCATTTTCATGCAGAATCCAGCAAAGATGGCTTATTCACTGATAACATTTTTTCTAGTTAACTTAACCTACCGTTTTATCACATTCAATTTTGGTCGCAAAACTCGCCACACTAGAAATAATCCCAATTTTAAATCGCTTGAAATTTGCAACTTTTTACACTCACTACCCCCTTAAGATTTATATAAATACGTTTGAAAACATTTTTGCTGATCATATCAAAGGTTCAAAAATGATAATCAAGACATTTTTAATTTTATTAAAATTATTCACTTTAGTCAAATGTGCTTCAAAAATCTATTCAGATGATCGAAACGAACATTTTAATCAGATGATAAACTACTACGGGTGAGTAAGTAGGTATAATTGATCGATTTTATGGCCATATTTGAATTCTAGAATAATCTCAATACAGTGACGATTTTACTCATAACTTTTAGGTGATTTTTAGATTGGAATTCGACACCAAGTGGAGTCAAATTCCTATCAGAATCTCATTTGACCTGTTTTAAGGAAATTTTGTCTAATAATCTTGACTTGATCACCGAACTTATTTTATTTTTCGACTAAATTGAGAAATTAGGATAAGACCTGTTTAAATATATTGAAAATTATCTATAATTCTGAAGAGGCTTCAGTGAGTTAAAATTAATACAGATTATGAAGATATTTTATTTTGCTAACAAAAAATACTCTAGTAACTCACTAAATGGAAGCTTATTCCTAAATGCGGGTTTTTTTTTAAACAAAATTAAATGATTATCATAATATTTTAGGAAGTATACTTGGGGAATAAGTTTTTGGCCATTCTTAAATTTGAAAACTTTCAGAGGTAAACTTATGGTGAAACTTTTGCCCTTCGATTTTTTCCGGCAAATTCGTGAAGAAAAAGACAATCATGGAATATTGGAAGATTTTATGTTATAAAAAAGTGTTTTATTGCTGGAAAATTGCCGAGAAATACAGAAAAAACATTTTATCGAGAATTTATTTTTGTGCATTCTCATGATGATAATAAAGCCTCAAAATTCCTATAATTTCATTTGACCTAGCATAATGTTTACCAGATTTTCATTTTTTTAGCTGAAAAATCATGTGAAACGACAAAGGAACAAACCGGGAACCCTGCGGGGTTATCGCCACCGATAAACGACTCAAAGCGCAACAATATTTCCGGCCCTCTAGTGGTTACATAATTAGTTTTAAAAACCATCAAATCCGATTTTTTTTCAAATATTTCCACTGAACATCTGCTCCGCAGAGCTCCGTATGACATGTCATGACACCCCCTACTAATGTCAAATATAAGTTTTGAAATGTTCTGCTTGTTTTTTTTTAATTTAGTGAAACATACCTTCAAAAGATGAACATTTAGGGTTTTTTAAGAAACAATGTTTCTGAAACTACTGTAATTACCGGTGTAAAGCTGAGAAATACAGTTAACGAAAAAACAGCATCATTAATAATTAAAAGTTTTATTGTCATCAAAATTTCGTAATGACTCAATATTGAATTGCTAGAAAATATTTTAGGGAAGTACAGTTTTTGACCATTTTTGAATTTGAACACTTTCAGAAAACAACTTTTGCTGCCCTACGATTTTTTCATAGATGAAAGAGACAATCATGGAATATTGAAAGATTTTATCTTATATTTTGTCCTTATATTTTATCCTTATTTTGTTGCTGAAAAATGCAAAAATCGCATGAAAAACATAAAATGTAACATTAGAAAAAACGCCATTCAAATTTATATCACAAAATATAAATAATTTCAGTTTAATTACTATTCTCAGGATCCATAAAAATACAGAATATTTTTATGATAACTAATTTTGCAAAATACTCTTGTTTTAAAATTTCGCGAGAAAGTTTTCGATATATCTATATCGGTATACTTTTATGAATTTCTGTGCATTAACGAACGAGAATTTTCCATATTTTAATTTGACCCAAAATAATATTTAGCTGATTTTTTGTTCACTGAAAATAAAAAAAAGCATAAAATATGAAAATCATGTTTTGTCAGGACTAGTTTCTATATAGGAGTAGACTATAAGGACATGTTTGATTATACGGTTTTGTCTATACAAACTAAAATCCAATTTTTTTCTTCGGCGACCTTAATTTCCGCCGTCTCGTCCTTATATCAAAGATTATCGTTTCTCCTGCTTTCTCACTTCGCGTCACAACTGAACAAACGAATAAGAATGTCTACAATTGAAATATGGGTGTGTTGATATCACACACATTGTCAGAAATACACTTGGATAATTCTATGGTTGTCAATGCAAAAATAAAACATTTATAACGTATTCTAGAAATTTTCATAGAAAATATTAAATATTTTCCGCCTACACATTTCTCTATAGTTAAAGATATGCTTTTTTTAAAACGAAAAAGATTCCCGACGAAAATATCATCAAATAACACGATTGTCAACTTATCTGAAGAACCGTGTGATTTGATTGGTCCCTATCTTTTCTGACGTCACAGTTGTGACGCGGAGTAAGAAAGCAGGGGAAAGGATAATCTTCGATATACAAAGAGACAGAAGTATGACACCCTAGTGATATTAAATTTTATTTTGGATATTTAAATAAAAAAGTTCTATTTTGATGCAAAATTGCATATGATATGCAGCATATCATATGCTGCATGATAATGATTACATAAGCTGTTTATTGAATAATAAGCTGCATATCAAGAATAAANATTTGCAAAATAGCTCAAATTTTTATCAAGTATTCTCCAGAACATTTGTAAGAGATTAAGGCGAGCTTTTTTGCAATTTCCAGCTAAAAATCGAAATATGATTTTTTTGGTCATTTTCCAGAAAATTTCCGAAAAAAAAGTTTTTTTGAAAGTAGGCTCAAAAGAAAGCCAGTGAAACACTGATGAGAAAGTTGGCTTACGTCAAGTCGATATTTTGAAGTGTTAGTGGTCAAATTTGAGCAAACGTTATTTTTTAACTTCATCTTTTTAAAAATACTTAGAAAAAATGCGAAAATTTCGAATTTTTTTTTGATGATTGGGTTCTTAGTACACTTAATTATCACCCCGTATCAATTTCAAGCATGTTTAATGTTAATGCCTCTAAGGCCTTTATTTAATCAGAGTCGCATACCCCCTTAATTTCCGCCGTTTCGTCCTTATATGATATAAGTTATATCAAAGATTATCCTTTCTCCTGCTTTCTCACTTCGCGTCACAACTGAACAAACGAATAAAAATGTATGCAATTGAAATATGGGTGTGTTGATATCACACACATTGTCAGAAATACACTTGGATAATTATATGGTTGTCAATGCAAAAATAAAACATTTATAACGTATTCTCGAAATTTTCATAGAAAATATTAAATATTTTCCGCCTACACATTTCTCTATAGTTAAATATATGCTTATTTTACAACGAAAAAGATTCCCGACGAAAATATCATCAAATAACACGATTGTCAACTTATCTGAAGAACCGTGTGATTTGATTGGTCCCTATCTTTTCTGACGTCACAGTTGTGACGCGGAGTAAGAAAGCAGGGGAAAGGATAATCTTCGATATACAAAGAGACAGAAGTATGACACCCTAGTGATATTAAATTTTATTTTGGATATTTAAATAAAAAAGTTCTATTTTGATGCAAAATTGCATATGATATGCAACATATCATATGCTGCATGATAATGATTACATAAGCTGTTTATTGAATAATAAGCTGCATATCAAGAATACATGTATAAAAAATAAGGAGAAATTTTTTTTTGTATTTGATTGTTTTCGTAATGTAAAATCTTGTTTCTATTTTTCTTAAAAATTGGTAAGAAAAACATATCAAATTCTCCTGATTTTTTTATTAATTTTCTGTTACTTACACACCTACGCGTTTTTTTAACAGTCCATTCCATAAATTAAGTTAGTATTGTAAATAAAAATTTACCGGTCGGAAATTAATTATATTATATGCAAGTTCCGAGGTATCTAAAAATACTCAAAGTTAATATTTCTTGAAATTTACAAGAAATTTTTGAGCACCATTCCTGAGGAGCCTCTTTAGCACAGCTTATATGACAAGGTAAATCACACTCTTTACAAATGACCCCCTGTCGCCAAAGCCCAACCATATAAGTAGCACATATTTGACATTGCGTAGGCTCAGAAAACGTTCGGACCATAAACAGGTGATTTTTGGGGACGCTCGAGGGCGAGCGGCTTGGAATGTCGTATAAATTACGATTTGTTAGCGGGCCGATTTGACTGGGGCGAGTAGGAGCTGGAGAACTTCGACCAGATGGAGAATCTGAATCTTCATATTCGTGATTTCGGTGGTTACCGTACGGACTCTGATCGGAATGACTCTGAAAATAAATTTCACGACCATTTTTTAATAAAGATTTCTGTTTTCCGAAAAATAGGTGTTTCGAACGTTACTGGCTTTTAGTTCCTGATAAATAGCTGAAAACGTATAAAAAATTGAAAATATTACTATCCGCCAGAATATTATGGTTTTTGAGAACAAAAATAATCTTTTCAAAATTTAGTTTCATACATTTTCAAGGGTGACATTTTGTTTATACTAGTATAGAAGCACGTACTACTTGCGAATGGCCAAAAATCGCAGTATTTCTGTATCCATATATACGCAGACACATTTGGGAGTAAGCGGAAAATACTTCCGCCTTAAAAATACTAGAAATACGACATATTTAGGAAAATGACAAAAGTTGACTACCATCTCAATAAGGAATTTTCATCAAATTTAAGGATAGTTTTTCACGAGGATTCTATGTTTGATAACTTCCACTTTATAGCTAAATAAGGTACCTTAATTCTCAAATTTTTAAATGTGATATTTCGCACATAGACCCTATTTAACTCTTTTTCGCCCATTCGATGCCATAAAATGTTTAACTGTAGTATTTTTATTTTACTGAATTGAGTGTAGCATATATGACGGCCTATTCATCGAAATGTAAATTTTTAATTTCGAAGATATAAACTCTGAGTAAAAATTCAAACAAAGAGATTTTTTTTTCAAATATTACCAGGTGATAAGTATTTTGTTGTAATTCTTGAATAGTCGATCTCGCTTGAACAAGGTCATTTTCGGCCTCTTCTAGCTTAGTTCGCGTCTCCATCGATTCCTGCTCAAGTTCATTTCGTTTTTGAAGTTCACCTTGTAGAGCACTTTGAAGTTCAAGTATTTGCGCGTTTTTAGCTTTTTTCTGACGCAAAGTTTGCCAATCTTGCTTGCCCAAGGTGCGATCTGGAGTGTTTGAAATGTTGGAATTGGCCTGTGAGGGTTAAATTGAAAGGAAAAAAATGACATTTGAAAAATTCACGTTTTTGTCAATAATCAAATTAATTTTTTTCAAATGTTCAAATTCATTACTTTAGATTTGATTTTTTAAATGTTAAAATTAAATTTTTAATGTGTCTATAACCACAAGCTAATTTTTGTCGTTTTGTCCACGTAAAAACGTATCGTTTTGTTCAAGAAATAAAAATTCGCTAAAAATGCTTTAGAAAACGAAAGATAGAGCTACGAAAAAAAGCTGAAAACGAAGAAAAAGCTACAGTAGAGTGTCTTTAGTAGGACGCGTCCTGAGGGTTTTAAAAATACTGTCGTGCGAAAAGTACTTTACTGTTCCTTAAAAATACGCCATGGTACGATACATATGTTACATACGTATCGTACCATGGCTTATTTTTAGGGAACAGTTAAGTACTTTTCGCAGGATAGTACTTTCAAGATCCTAAGGACGCGTCCTACTAAAGACACTTTACTGTATAAATAATAAATACGCTAGATAATTATGGTTTCTATTCATGAATGTTTAATTAAGGGTGTCGTTTTGTCCGCATAAACACAAAATATCAAATTTGAAAACTATCGATAGAAAAAATTAGAATTTGAAAATTTTGGAATACAATTTAGATTAGAAGAAATTATTTTAATAATAACCGATTTTAAAAAATATAAAAATTCAGATTTAAACAAAAAACAACAAATGTTAAATTTATCAAAATATCAAATTTGATAATAATGACTTAGAAACATTTGAAAAAAATATTAAAAAACAAATTGTTTGAATTCTCATTTATAAAACGCTCTATTTTCATGACCCTGCCTGTAAAACATTTTGCAGTGGAATTTGCTGACTTTTAGCGGCTCTTAGATTTTCAACTTCTTCTGCTAATCTAGTCGAAAGATTTTCAAGATAAACTCTGGCGTCTTTTTCGTCGTGAACCCATTGGATCAAGGTGCCGAGATGATTTTCCCATTGTTCTTTGCAATCACTCACAAGTTTTAATTTTTCAATTTCTTCATCTTTTATTGATAATTTTTCAAGGAGAAGTTTACTTTCTTGATATGTCTGGTTTGATACGTCCTGAAAACAAATTTAATGAAGGAAATTATTCCAAGGCAGTTTAAAAGGTTCTAGACTACTGTGTCTTGGCCAAGCGAACAGAATTTAAAATACCGTTTTGTCCCTTAGATCCATTCCGCTCTTAATCACACTAGAGACAAATCAAAGCTAAATTCGCTTTAGAAACTGGTGAACATGATAAAAATAAATTATCCCTAAGAAATTAAAAGGGCGTTTTTTTGGACTAATTTTATTTCGGATGGCCTGCTTGGCCAAGAACCACGGTAGATTTTCAAAGATTACTGTTTCATTCAATTATAGTTTGGAAGTGCGAATAGAAAGAACTTTTATGTTTAATGAGATAAAATTGGCAAGTATGACATAATTTTAATTTAGTTGGCTTTTTTTAATAGGGCCTACCCTTCTGGAGTACTGAAGTCATTTTTCTCGTAGACCATACCAGATATCAACAAACGGTTTTCTGCTATGTGTAGCCAAGTAAATTTGTGGGGACCAAAAAACCTGGTCAACCGGTTCACTGGTAAATGATGTTATAAACCGGAAGTCCATACGTTCGAATCTTAGTCAGCTCATTTTTTTTCTTTATATTAATAGAAATATATGTATTCTTGATAATAATCGGTTAAAAGGTGGTACTTTCGTATTTGTCTAAGCGGACGTTTTTGAAAATTTTCAAAACCACCGCTTAGACGCACAAAAAACGTCCGCTTAGACGCACAGAGACAAATTTTGCTCTAAAATTCTCCCGAGAAAAATTGAGCACCTGATAAAAAGGTCCTACGAACTTGAAAATGTCGGATATAGGGTAGTTTTTGACGCTTGAAATTTTGGTCAAAAAATTCTTGACTCCAAGCACTCGGTGGCGCTGTTTAAGGTGGTCAAAAATCGTTTTTTTCATATCATTGTTCATAAATTTTCATCTTTGGTATTTCATTTTTATCTTTTCAAATTAATGTGTGTAGGGTGTTACGCGTTGGAATTAGGCCGAGAAAAAACTCAAAACTGGGAATTTTGAGTAGTCCCATCGTGTTCTTTAGTAATTTTGAGCGAAAAGTTGGTTTATGACATTTCAAAATTTATTAACATCAAAAGTAATTTATTAACATAAACATGGAAAAAACAACATTTTTTTCGAAAGTTCTCCATATTTGCCTCAGAAAAGCCGGTGATTTCAAAGGTTGATTACCGGTCAATCGGTTGAAGGAGAGAAAAACAAAAAAATTTGGTCGCCATAAATTTACTTGGCTACGCATAACAAAAAACTGTTTGTTGATATCTGGTATGGTCTTCGAGAAAAATCACTGAGTAGGGTGGGCCCTATTAAAAAAAGCTACCTTAGCAATCGTAGGCCTTTAATAAAAATCCTGGAATACTTGCAAAAATTATCTTTAGAAATGAAAAAAACGTTCTTACTTTTCTCACTTCCAGACAGATGATTGAATAAAATCAAAAGCTTGAAAAAAAATTAGTTTTTCTATTAAAAATTAAAACTACTTTTAAATCAAAAATGAAAAATTCAGCGAAAAATCCATTTTCAACTATCTTGTTTCGTTTTTAAAAAATATCATGTTCGGTAAGACTTTAGGTGATAAATTAAATATAATGTTTCTTGGATATAGTCTTTTTGTATACACTTACACTAGAAGTTAATAAATTTCTAACGGCCATAATGATGTTTATGAACCTTTGAAAAAAAAATCTATTTTGCTAATAATGTAAGCCTATCAAACTTTACTTCCGAAATTTCGTTCAAAACTCATCTAAAATTATTAAAGGTAAATTTTAGGTAAATTTCAGACTAAAAATAAATCAAGCATGTTTGAATACGACCGTGATATTATGGAGTCATATATCAGAATCACATCGCTTTACAAAACAGGGTTAAACTGTAAGATGTACAATTTTTAGTCCATATAAAATCTGAATGATTACTTTTTGGTTTTTTATCCAAAGAAATCAAAGTAACTTGTAAAAGATCGTTCCTCAAAAAAGGTCACTTGAGAAAATCGGGGCTTTCTCTCGCTGCAACTAATAAGGTAACTTTTTTTAGGACACCCCAAACAGTTTGGTCGCTGCTATTTGAGAACGGAACAATATATTCGCAAACAGATTTTTGCATCTAACGGCCAAGTAAAAACTTTAAGACCAAAAATTTTTTATTCTTCACCGGATATTTCTTTGACAAGATACATCTTTTTGTCAAAAATTTGATGGCAAATGTTTTTTTTTAAATTTGACACCCCTTAAAATGAATTAAAAAAAATAAAAGACTTTTTTTATGTGAGAATACAACTACAACGAATCATTTTTGGTCTCGATGCCACTTGTAACTCAGTGAACATATTTGCCAATAAATCTTCAGTAGAGTGCCTCTATAAGGACAATTTGATTTTGAATGACCGTCCTAATAAGGTGACCGGAAACGTCCGGAGAAAATGACCCAGTTTATAGCTGACCTGCCTGACTTTCGGGAAAATGTTAAAAAATGAATTTTACAAAACCGTTAAAAATTTCCTTGTTGGCCGTTTTTGGTAAAAATTTTTAAAAACCATTCGTCTTTATACCGGACCTGATAGAATTTTCGAAAAATGTGCTTCCTCCTAGGAACACTGCGGCCATATTTCTGAAAAAGCGTCATTATAGAGCACTCTCTTAACTTTAAGAGAAACTTAAAAAGTGTGTACTGCCGTGTGTGTCTAAGAAGAAAAGCTATTTTTTGTCGTTTTGTCCACCTGAAAACGCGTCGTTTTGTTCATTAATAAAAAATCACTAAAAAATCGTAAGATGGCGGTGAAGAGCTAAAAATGCAAGCCAAATTTTCGCAAGACTTAGGCGCACCTTTCAAAAAAGTTTTGTAGCAATCAGTCAACTGTGTCAATTTTTTAGACAATCTCTTATGTAGTTTTTTTAGGACACCACCCCTAGTCATGACGATTACGACCCTTTACGAAGTGTCATGACATGTCATAAGACAAAGAAAATTTACTTCAGTATTATCAATAAACGTTTTTTCCTGAAAAACTACCCAGATAAGTATATTTTCAGGTCCTCTGACTTATAAGATGACCAAACCGAAATTTGACTCCTTGAGAGGTCCTTAAAATTACAAAAAAAATTCAGTCAAAAGTTTGAGCACAATAAGTTGCGTGGTGTGTAAAACACATTTTTTTACCGTTACAAATTGCCAAAAAATTCACTAGGAAGAATGTGCGGTTTTCTCAAAAACGAAGTTGTAAAAGTTTACCGGTCAATTTCCTGTAACTGGTGAAAAATCAGTTCATTTAACAGTTAATTGTTCCTTGGATGTTCCATGCAAAAATCTGTTTTAAAATATCTCGTTCCGTTCTCACATGCCAATGGAAAACCTAAAGATCTTAGCCTTAGATAAAATAATACGTATCATTATTGTCAACCAAATTCGTTTTAACATTTATAACCGAAGTGATGTTTTGAGAAACCAGGTCAACATGGTCGCAGTTAGCAACCAAGGGATCTTTGACCTTGACAAAAATTATTTTTTGGTGTCTGAAACCAAATTTAGACGCAGTTGAAACCAAACAGCGCTGTCAGGTGAACCCGAAAAAAATAATTCATATATAAGATTCTCCCGTTACAATTATGGTTTTCACCAGGGTGACAATTTTCACTTCGAAAATCTCCAAAAAATCATTACAGTCGTGTGTGTCTAAGAGGACAAGCAAATTTTTGTCGTTTTGTCCACCTGAAAACGTGTCCATTAAAAAAAATCACTAAAAATGCTCTAAAAAATTGAGAAATAAAGACTTCGAAAAAATTCAAATAAATTTATACTGGTCAGAAAGAGGGAAAGTATGGTTTTTGAAACTGGTTTTAAAGTAAAAAGAATTTAGAAAAAAAAATTTCCATTCATTTTTAACAGTGTCGTTTCGTCAAAAATTTTTCCTCAAATCGACGAATTTCTGTGGTTTTGTCTTCTTAGACACACCCGACAGTAATTATAAATTTGCTGTTATTTTCATTAAATGATTAATTCTACCTTCATTTGGCGTAAATCTCTTATTTGTATATCTCTTTCCGTGGCAACTTCTCTCTTATACGCTTCATTTCTATTAATTTCTTGTTCCAATTGATGTTCTAATTTCTCGACCCTATTATCTTGTTCCCTGTTCATTTGGGCCATTTCTTCATGGTGATAATCATTGAGAGAATCTATTTTGCTACGTGATTTTTCCAACTCGAAACGTAGATTATTCACTTCGACACCCTGCGTTTTAGAACGAACACAATCATCGGATAATTCTTCAACTTTAGTCTGCAAACTTTGAATTCTATACCTTGTTTATCAAATTGGGTAATAATTAAATATATCTTAGTCTATAACGGCGGCAATATAAGAAAAAATGAGCGAAATTTAATGAAATGGTAAATTAAACTGCTACTATAAAAATGCGAATTCGAAATCCCGTTTTGTCCGCTACATCTTTATAGTCATTGAAAATTCCAGTTGATCCGCTAAAGACTAACGTTTTTAGGGATTTTAAGAAAAAATGTAGCGGACAAAACGGGATTTCGAATTCTGTCAACTGGGACAAAATTCGCATTTTTATAGTACTACCAAAAGCAAGTCATTGTTTATTTCACAGTTTATTTTACCATTTCATTAAATTTCGCTCATTTTTTCTTATATTGCCGCCGTTATAAACTCATATTTAATTTAACGATAATTTTTTCTGGCACTTTTTACACGTTAGAAATTGCCTATTAGGGCGTTTCGATCGTTTAGACTGCTGTAATTCCGAAAAATATTGAGAAGATTTGAAAAACGTCCATGGCATACCCACAGTACGGTTGAATCGGACGTTTTTTAAATCTTCTCAATATTTTTCGCAATTAGAGCAGTCTAAACGATCGAAACGCTCTAATAGGCAATTTCTACCGTGTAAAAAAGTGCAAGAAAAAATTATCGTGAAATTCGCGGTGGTAATTTTTTCTTAAATTTTTTTAGATCGTGCATTTTGCACGAAAATGTAAGCCGAGTAAAAAAAGTAGTCAGATCTGATGACAAGATCACGAGATACCATCAATTATTTGAAAAAAAATATTCTAAGAAAAAATCTGAAATTTTATAAATTTAGTTTTCGAATCTATATCTTAAAAATAAAGTTATCGTATTTCTCAATTTAAAATTTGTTGCTAATAATTTTTTTTCGTGAACAAGTATGGTGCACCATGGTGCCTGAAATAATGTTTTATGCCATCTATTCAACATCTAAAAAAATGTAAACTTTTGTTCAGTTTTTCGCGAATATTTCAAAATAAATTGAAAAACAGCTTTCTAATCCGTCAAATATTAATTCAAACCGGAAAAAAATTTGGTGGTAATCATCTCGGTTTTATTAATATCAACAATTGCGAAAAACGATTAAAAATAAGGAATTTAAAAACTTTAAAATGGGTATTGATCTGGTCAGGTTTTGGTCTCTTTTGTAAGTATCGAGGAAAGTAAATTGAATTTAAATATACTGTGGTATTCGTCTAAGAGGACAGAAAAATTTTTGTCGTTTTGTCCACCTGAAAACGTGTCGTTTTATCCATTTGAGAAAAATTTCACTAAAAATGCTCTAAAAAATCAAAATTTGGGAGTAATTAGTCACCTGGTTAAATTTTTTTTCTAAAAAAAAAGAAGATTTTCAAGAAAAAAAATGAATTTTTTTTTGAAATCTACTTTTAAAACAAAGTCGGCATTTGTTTTTAAAATAATTAAGGGGTACTCAACGGTTTTTATAATTCGGTTAGGGACATAATAACTGCACCAAATTAGCCTCAAGAGGCCACCAAAAATGCATTCTGCTCTTATCATAAAAACAAATTTCGAGATTTTTCTCAAAATTTCGAGTTTTTCAGATTTTTTTCTAAGTATTTTTTGAGAAAAAATAATAAACCTCAATTTTAAATAAAAAATTCTAAAAACAAGTGAAAAGTGGAGTGCACCTTTTTGCTTCAGTTTTGCAGTAGCTTCCATTTGAGGGTAATTCGGTACAATCGGATGAAAATAAATTTCTAAGAAACTCCAAAAAATTGACTTCCCGCTAAAACCAAAATGCAATTTTCTAATTAATAGGAGCGATGTTTAAAAAAAAGTTTTTTCACTGGAAATTGAGAAACTGTTTGCACGTATTATATAAATTTAAAAAAAAATGTATCGAATCCTTTTCGAGAAAATTTTCGTTTCAGTTTGGAATTTTTACATTTTCTTGATTCTAGAATATAAGGGATCAAAATTTCAACCTGACGTTTTGCAGATTTTTTGTTCAGTAGACCATGCGCTTTAATTTGATGGTACTTACAGCTCCGACGATTGAAATTTTTTTTTCTAGAAAAATCATGAAAATTGACTTCGGCTGAATTAATCTGCAATTTTCTATAAATAGGAGCGATGGTTAAAAAAAAAATTTTCACTAGAATTGGAGAAGACATGTTTCTCCTAATAATACCAAATTTAAAAAAATTGTATCGAATGGTTTTTGAGAAAAACTGAGCTACAAAATTCTAAAATATCATGAAATTACAGTTTTTCATTATTCTAAAACAAGTCCAATCGAAATATTCGCAAAATATTTCCGATAACTGTCAACCTCGTAGTAATTCTTATTCTTACAAAGTGTAATCAATATTCCATTAAGCCGTTTCCGAGATAAAAGACATTGAAGTCAAAATCAGTGTTCTAGAACTCTACTCCCACTTGGTCTGTGGTGCTCAAAAACTCTGTTTTACTTTTAGTCGGGGAGCAAAAGAGTATTATCTTCTCTTTAGGCTTTTCAGAATTTCTAATAACTTGTTTCGTTTTGTTCTGAGCCCCGATCTAAAATGTCAAAAACCGTTGAGTACCCCCTTTTAATACTGAAAATACGAAAAAATCGTGATATTTGATCGGTAAGGGTACATAACGCGGGCCAAAATTCAAAGCATATGTTTGGCATTTGTTTCAGCAAATTCAAAGCATATGTTTGGCACATGTTTCAGCAAATGTTTGGTGAATTCGTAACAAGGATGCCAAAAATGACAATTAAAATGTCCCAAAGTGACCACAAGAGCCCCTAGAGAGCAAATGCAAAGCATTTGGTAGACTATTTTTGTTGTTGGCCTAATGAGCAAATTTGTATCAGGGAAGTCGAAAATAACACTTTAAATGTCCCAAAGTGATCACAAGAGCCGCTAGAGAGCAAATGTGAAGCCTTATTCGAATACCACAGTATTTGATAATCAAATTGTTCACAAAAATTTCACACTATTTTGAAGTGGGCCTAAAAATTTGATTCAGTATTGTCCACAATTATTTCACAAAATTAGTGAACTCTAGATTCTGCACTTTATGTTTTCGGAACTTACAAGTCTTAAAATCTCGCAATAGCCTGAAAATGAATCTTCGAAACGTTGCTATTTAATAAATAAATATTTGATAAACGATGGCTTTCTTGATCAGCTTGATTTTTTTGTTGTGAATATTTAAGTTGTTCTTGAAGTTCTTTTTTGCTTATTTCTTGCTGTCTTTTCACGGGTGGACAAGTTTTTAAATAAGTATCTCCTTGAAAATTTTATTTTTCTGTTCAAGTTCTCGTTTATGAGAAAAAAACTTTGGCATGTTTTTAAAAACAATAAATTATTATCAATATTAATAATCTTATAAGAAAAAATTGCAAAAATATAATTAGAGAAATTTTCTTTGATGAAAAAAATAAGCGGAAATTTTTGAATTTTTTTTTCAAAATTTACGGAATGCGATAATTTCAATTGTTCAAAATTTTCAGAAAATGACTGAAAATTTTAATTTTTAAAACACGTAAATTTCTTTGAGTGAAAAGAGTAATTTTTTCGTCGTAATGGATACATTTAAGAAATTGCTGACCCTAGCCTAAATTCCGATCTTAGTTCGTCGTATTTCAATTTCATGACCTCTTCGTCTTCCTCAAAATGCTGTATCCTAATCTGATCTCGCTGATTTTGACTTTCATATTCTAGAACTTCTGCCTTTAATTTATTGACATTTTCCAAGTTCAATTTTTCCTCTCGATCCTTCTCTGTTAATTTATCTTCAGCTGATTTAATCTCAAGTTCAAATTCTTCTTTTTCTTTTAACTTTTGCGAATCAATTGAAACAATTTTTGATTCTAAGAAAGGGTGGAAAATGTCAAAATATATCATGCTGGCAGTTTAACAATTTGAAGAAAAATGCAAATTAAGCAAAAAAAATATTTTGAAATAAAATTCGGAGGAACCATAATCGTTGACGAGCATTCTTTAAAATTCAGGGGTTATCGTCACCGGATAATACAATAAAAAACATTTTATTCGGTAAAAAATCAGTAAATTTTTTTCTCCACCTGTTTTTTGGGAGGTTCCTATGCAATTTTAAAATCACTGAAAAACATTTCTATGCTTGAGAAGAACTTCCGGATCTTTAACTGGTCTTTACGAACATGTAAGTTTTTTTTCGAAATATAGCAAATTTCTTGTGTGTTTGGGCTTTTGTTATACAATCTAAAAAAATTAGTGGTGATAATAAGGGTTTTAAAATCTCAATTTCTGATTTTTGGCCTCAAATTGGTATTTTTCGGTGACGAGAACCCCCGGAACGGAAAATATGAACGGTTTTAGTTTCGTTCGGCTAAATTGATAATAAAGTAAACGAAAAAATGAATACTGGTGTGTTTGTCTTAGGGACATGCTAGGGTTTTCCCGTCTTTTCCATGTTAAAACCATCATTTTGTCCTTATGGTTAAATTATGCTCTAAAAAATAGCCGCGGAGAGTTAAAAATTCAAGCCAACTAAGCACCTTTTTTTATTTTAGATTTTTTCACTCCAAAAATTAAAAATGTAAATACACACACTTATATGGTATTTGAAAATGAAAATAATCTTTTAAAAATTGGCCATTTTGTCAGTTTCGCTTTAACCTTATGGACAACGTCCTTATAGACAAACACCACATTATATAATAAACGACTCAAGACCATTTATTCACCCTATTCTAATTCTCGTATTTTCTGTCTGAGTGATATCAATTCCGGCCCGGAATCGACGGGTGTCGGTGGCCTGACAGTCTTGGCTGGAGCCTGAGCATTATCTAACGATCTCATGCCAATATCAGATAATTTCGAATCTCGATTAAATGAAAAACCTACAAAGGGCAGATTTCGACCTGAAAATGACGAATTTCCCAAATTTGGGGGTTGAGGTTCAACGCGGGCGTCTTCGACATCAACGTCAAAATTTGAAGTGTCGGTTGTGGAGCTGATTTCTGGGACATATGGTGGAATCATCCCATGAATATTATCCCAATTGATCCCAGCAAAAAAGGGATGATTTTGAAATTCACCAATCCCATTTTGACCAAGACGGATAGAACGATCACAAATAAGTTTTCGTATTAAATCCTAAAAATCAATTTGAGGAGGTTGTGAATGCAATCTGCAATTTGAAATGATTAAAAAGATTATAAATGCCTTAAATCAAAACTTATTTTTTTGTACTATATTTTTGCTACATAATTATGGTCTTTCAAAATTAATTGGCCTTATGTCCTTTTTTTTTGTAATTTTTCAAAATTATTTAGGTTTTGGCCTTATTCCGACTGTTTTAACACGTGAGCTAAAAATTTAATCATTTTTTTTAAATTACGGACTTACCTTTGCATCTCCAGTTATATGATCAAATTCAGAATCTGTTGGGAAATAAAATCTTGTAGCATGGTTCATAATTTTTCCATACGTCTCCAAAAGCCCTTCTGCATAAAAAGGCGTTTCCCCAAAAAGCATTTCATAAATGCAAACTCCAAGTGACCACCAGTCACATTCTTTACCATACCGACCTTAGCAAGGTTCACTCTTTCCTACTGGATTTTTTTGTTGAAATTTTTGAAAAAAACCTAGATTTTTCAATGAAAATTGAGTATTTACAAAAACACAACTTTTCATACTGTGTTTAATCTTCCTATTATCACCCCTTCCTTAATCACCATATTAATGGGTCAAAAATTCTGAAAATTTTTTGCTGGAAAATAATGAAGAGATGTTGTTGTTTTTTGAAAAACAGGTGTTTTATAAAAACATTTTGAAAACATGTTTTTGCATAAAAAAAATTCCATAAAAACAGGTAATTTATAATTTTTTTGCCATTTTTCACTGGAAAATAATTAAAAATGTCTTTATAGAGCGACACGCCAAAATAAAAATGGTAGGTTTTGGCCATTATGTCGTTATAGACACCACAGTAGTAAAATATGGGCTTTTTCAAATTCCTGTATAAAATAGTTAACCTCTACTTGGCCGTCTTCATTTGCTCTTAAAATTTCGGGAGAAATATAATCTGGAGTCCCAACAGACACATTCGACCGAACTGTTCCGTCGCGGCGCATTCTCAGACACGAGCCAAAATCCGCAAGTTTTATGTGGCCACGGTTATCGATGAGGACATTGTCGGGTTTTATATCACGATGAACGTATCTTATTTTGGGTTGTAAATTATAAAAAAAACTTCAACAGTATATCGATTATTATGCCCGGGTAACATAAATATCTTATTCCCTATGTTTTTAACAGGCAAATAAGATATTTATGTTACCCGGGCATCATAATGGATATGATATCGCCACTTGAAGCCGTTTATCAGATCGCTTATTTACAACGAGAAGTTTTCAATCATACAATTGATAAATAAACACTTCGGTATGTTGATATAAATATCAATTTGCCTAAATTAGCTAGATTTTAACTTTTGAAATAATTTGACTTTATTAACCTCAATCTCGAGCTGAAATGGGCTTTGAGAAAATTAAAAAATCGCAAAAACAAAAGTCAAATTCAGTTAACTGATATGAAAACATAAAGTTGGTCTCGTGAAGTTAACGTATCTAGTAGTTTATATCCCCAAATATTATCCTAAAAGCCCTGTTTGGCTAACTTTTCATCGAGAATATGTCAAATTCGAAACAACCACCCCTTAAATTTAAACTTTCGAAATTCAAAGTTTATATTAATTTTAATTGAATCGACCTAAAAGATACTTTTTGGTGCTTTAAATTTTGAATTTCGAAAGTCCAAATTAAAATCTTGAAGTATGTTTATCACCTCAAAAAAGACTAATTTTCGATTTCGACAAAATTCACGAAATAATCATTATACTAGTGAATTTTAAAATATCACTCTTAATTTGTAACCAAAAGCTTAATTGATGAAGAGATTCGATAGCCAGTACCATTTCAGCAATATAGAATTTTGCCATTTGTTCATCTAACCTTTCATCATATTTTGAAATCAAAGTTAACAAATCACCACCAGGATAGTAATCCATGACAAAGTATAAATTTCGGTCGTCTTGAAAAGCATAGTGTAAATTTGTTATCCATTCGTTTGAGCCACGTACGAGAACGTCACGTTCTAAAATTTTCAAATAAAATTACAGAAACTAAAGAAAAATTCAGGCACCATAAATATCACAAATGTATCATTTATTACTCACACGATAAATTACTGACTTCAATTTTATAGCTAACTAACGTTGCGTATATTTTTTCCCTCGACTAGCCAATATTTGGGCCTACGCAATGCTATTATTTAACGTCATGCACCTACGCTTTAGCGAATGTAATGACACCTATTTTGCGGGATAAACATTCAGGCGGGGGTGGATGGATTTTGTTTCGCACCAAATTCATCTTGTCAGATAAAAATTACAAATACAAAAAAAATTTAGTTAGCATTTTGAAAATTATTTTTAATTAAAGTATTTACTAACAATAACAATTTTAATTGTTTACGGATTAGCACTAAACAATTAAATCCTGAGGATTCTCTGATTCATCACTGTTAGATTCTCCGATTAGAACTAAAGAAATCGGATGAGTGATGTTCGAGAAAATTTGTTGCAACTGACACTTCGTTTTAAATTGAGCTTATAAAGGCGCCTTCAAACTTATATAAAGCTTAAAATTAAATAACTTGAGATCAAATTGAGAATAAATCCGAAACATATTAACCCGTGTGAGCACAACACCTTTATAAAGGTGACTGCATATTTAAAATCATCTAAAATATGCAAAAAAA
>SCLH01000156.1:244455-255616 GCA_004367855.1 Oikopleura vanhoeffeni
GAAGTTTTAGTGGTCAAATTGACACAAACGTTATTTTTGAACATAATTTTGAGAAAAATACTTGGAAAAAAATCGAAAAAACGCAAAAATTTCGAAATTTTTTTCTTCTTATTTGGGTTGTTTTGTGCTTTTAAAACACAAACGATTGATTTGGTGCATTTTTATGACACAATAACTGTAGAAAATGTAGGAACCACCATACCCTTAAGTTCAAAATCTAATTTATACATTTCACTATCGACCAGGGTCCATACCGTTCCTGAGTACATACAAAAATATTTTTTCACTTCTGATGTGTACTTCTTCTGTAATCGGTACCACAATGAAGACTACTCTAAGGTTTAATGAAAGTCAAAAGCCGTCCCTGTATATTGTTATCTATAATATTACCTTCTCGGAAACATGCGACTTCTGCTCGTTGTAACATGTCCCATTTTGATAGAGTTTTCATAGCATAAATATTATTCGTCCCCTTCATTTGAACCACTGAAACCTCGCCAAATGCTCCTCTTCCTATAACCCGAATTAGCTCAAAATCCGACCTCCTTATCCTCAATTCGACCACTCTCTGGATAAACGACCGAGACCAGTCCAAAAATTCAGTCACATGTTTTTCCCTTTTGAGATTTGATACCGAAAGTTCGTCGTGGAGTAGTTCTAGAACATCTAATAAGGTCTCGTAGGAAAAACCTTGAATCTGAATTTCGCCATTTTGCTGACATTGAGTGTTCAGCACCAATTGCTCTAATAATTGTAACCGACATCCTGGTGGTTGACCACCCGCATCCGCCATATTTGTATTGCAATTCAACCCTAAAATTTTTTTATTTTTGGGACGCAAGACTCCTAGTTCACATTTATTGGTGGGAACAATTCCTAAAAAATTGAGTCCAAATAAAGTATCGGTCAATAAAATTTCAAAAAACTGATCCCGTAAAAAATACGAAAACCGGTTCTCTGACCGGTAAAAGCCAATTTTTACCGGTTTGGATACCTGCTCAAATTATTTGCATGTCAGAAGAATCGCAAGACAATTTAACACTTTAGAGGGTGGTAAAGGCAATTTGGAAATGTTTGAATCTGCGCTCCCTGATAATAGGAAACACTTAATTTTACCATGAATCCAGAAAAAGGTTACAATTAATATTTATTTATAAATTGAGAAAAAAAACTTTTTGCTGACCTGAATGACGTCTACGCCCTCTAGAAAATAAAAATGAAATATAAAAAAAAATTCACAGCCTTTGTCTATGAATAACTTTTCATGATTTTTCTCAAACGATCATATTTTTCAAATATAAATCAATCTTGGGGATCCGAATTTTGGATTTTTGCTTAGGTGGCGCTAAATCACAAAAATAGTACTTTGTCGAAGTGAGATTTTCATGATTTACTAAAGCAATTATCGGTTTTCTGGAAACGATATTATCAACCATGAGTCAATTTTGACCACATGTGGTGCTAGAGCTAAAATAAAAAAGCTTAAAAATACGATTTTTGCGCCTCTAGGCAAAAGTGAAAATTCGGGATCGTTTTTCTTTAAATAAGATCGTTGAAGAAAAATTGGCTCAAACGAAGACTGTGAAATTTCTTTTATATTTCAGTTTTCTATAGGTCGTAGACGTTATTCAGGTCAGCAAAAAAAAAATTCGGGTTAATCATCACTTGAAACTTTTTTTCTCAATTCATGGTACCTAAGTTCATTCTTTAGGTAGCTTTTTTAGCTACTCAGTCATTTTTCTCGATGACCATACGAGATATCAAGAAACGGTTTTTGCTATGTGTAGCCAAGTAAATAGCGCAAGCTCTTTACGTCCCATAGGTCGATAAAAAGCTCAGGAATTGGCCCATAGGAACCAACCACATGCTTTATATGTGGAATGGTTTGCCCTTAAATTTGAACTATAGCTCGTGTTGATGCAGATAACATTACGGGACGCAAGACACTTCTGGGATTCTATATCTAAGAAAGGGTCTCCAGGCCTGGCGTAGCACGTTCTTTTTAACCAATGTGGACGCCGGATATAATGGTGTTGACGAATAGAGTCTTCGAAAATGATGGTCAAACACGAACGCGTCTTCCTCAGGTATTTTTTTTAGGTGCGACAGAAAAAGCTTGAGGTCAAAATATTTTTTTTGCTCCACCGGTTAACCGGTAATTCACAGTTTGAACTAGGGTGTTACGCGTTGTGACAAAAACGGAGGCTAAAGATGCTATACAAAATCCGAAGAAGTCATTCTTCTTTATTTTTTGCAAAGAATTCGAAAATAATATTTTCGAAAATTTTCCAAAAATTTTCGAGATTTTTTTCCAAATTTTTCAAAATCCGTAAATTTCAAATGACCGGAAGTGACCTTAAATGGATCTCAAATGAAAGCTGACAATATTTTAAGAATTCCAGCTGAAAAATAAAATTTTGAAAATCGCCTAGTTTGAACCGCTTATTTTTGGTTTCTCTTAAATAATCCAGTTTAATATTACACACAAATACCTGCAAAACCTATTATATCGGTTAAATTTCAGGGAGAATATTTTTGACGTCAAAAATTATGAAATTTGACATTCAACAACTTCCGGTTATAGGGACAAATAATGAGTCATCATCGAAGATTGTTAGTTTCATTTCATACTCATATTGGGTAATTTTCAGCCATTTTAAAATCTCGAACTTTGAAAAAAATCTTGAAGAATTTTCAAAAAAAAATTGACCTGAACTTTTATAGTTTTAATGCAAAAAAACATTTTTTGATATCTCATACGGTTCGTATGTGGTGGCACAGTCAAATCTGTCGCACCTAAAAAAAATTACCTTATACATTTGGAGACCTCTATCATAGACGTACTAAACGGGTCGATAGTAAAATGTATAAAAAGTGAAATGTATAAATTTGAGATTTTGAATATGAACAGGAGTTCTAGAGCATAAAATTCCAATGTTTTTGCTAGATCAGATTATTGAGATCAAATTCTTCAAAATGATAAAAAATATATAATTTTTTGGCAACGCCCTCAAATAATAAATTTGCTAAACATTTTGTAAATGTACCAAAATCTGTATTTTTTAGGATGTCCTTTTCAAAAATATGGGTGGCGCAAAAAAGTATATATTTTTTTATCATTTGAAGAATTTGATCTCAATATCTGATCCAGCAAAAAACATTGGAATTTTATGCTCTAGCACTCTTGTCTTGCCTGTTAATGTTCAAATCTCAAATTTATACATTTCACTATCGACCCGTACTAAACCACGTAGCTACACTTTTAACTTGGTTTGAACTTTGCGGTTTGAGTCCACTTACCTTGAAAGAATTAAAATTGTTCATTTGTAATTTTACGTTGTTAATTCAAGCCGATTTCGTTTCAATGACATCTAAAGAATAATTTATTGAACACTTTACAAAAAGTATAAATTAATAATGACTATTACAATATAAAAATAACATTTAACGTATAAAACAAGGATATAAACAGAATAATAATAGATAACAGTTTTTTCTGATATTTCGAAATAACAGTGAGGTTAGCAGCCAGTGGCAAAAAACGGAAAAACCAAACAATTTATATCTAAGATATCATATCTTGCATTTTCGAAAGAAAAAATTGAGGTGCTTCAGAGCCCGATTTAAACCATAAAATTAGTCAAAAGCGTAATTTAAAAAAAATTCCCAAGTTCGTAAATGGTATATCTAAAATTATACTTGCTGGCCTCGTAGAACTATGACGTCAGAGACACGTCTAGGACCCATTTTGATTGGGCAATACACAAAATTCAATGTTTATTGACCAAAGAAATCACGCGATTCTAGGTCTCTGACGTCAAAGTTATACGAGACCAGCAAGTATAATTTTAGATATACTGCCCTTTTAAAGTTGAGGCAATGCTGGTTCGGGAATGGCGTAGGCGTGTAAGGCAAAAAGATACGAATTTATAAAATAACGTAGGCGTGTTATTCCCTTTATTTTATGCTGTATGTACCATATTTTTTTGAAATTTTGCGCCATAATATAACTTTTCAAAATATGTGCCACTACAGAGCTCTGTGTTCAATTTCCGTTTTTACTGGTTATTTTTAAGGTTTTTTTGAGAAACCAATTCTGTGGTTCTCGTCTATAAGGACAGCTGTGATTTTGCCATATTGTCCTTAGGGTTTCGTGTCATATTTGAAAAATAAGGAAGACTTTTTTTGCTCTTCAGTCAAAATTGTGTTTTATAGAAATTTTAATGAAATTTAAGGGTTCTAAAAACAAGGCCTCAAGCTTTGTTTAAAAAAACATTTGACTGATTTAACGGCGTAAATCGGGCCCTGAAGCAGCCCAATTGATTATCTCAGAAAACTTGAATTATTAAAGTCTAATTATTTAAAATCTGACATCATACAAGACATTTCGAAAACTATTTTGGCCCTCTACTGCTAATCCAATTTTTCAAAAACGAATTTTTAATCATTCGTTTTTTTGTAAAATAAGAGCACATAAGGAAATTATTTAAATAATGACTACAGGAGCGGAGGAATGAAAAAACTTGAAGATTGATCACAGAAATGAAGAATTTGTGAAATAAAAGCCAGAAATACAAAAATATTCGAGTTTGAAAAAATTGGCTTTCTGACTAGATTGATAACTAATTTTTGCCATTCCACTGTCTATAATAAAATTTGCCGATAAAAAGGCCGAGTTATTAAAAAACAAGAGAGCATTGAAACATGTAAACCTAGTTGTTTTAATTTATATGGATGATCTCGTCAATAGAAAAATACCATTTTCTGAGCTTTTCGCTATAATTACGATTAAATCGTAAATTTCTGCAATTTGAAAGAAGGTATGATCGGGAAAACATTTCCAAATCTGAGAGTCTTTTAGATTATACTCTGAAAAAGCTAAGGGTGTTTTTTTTTAGATTGGACTACAGGATTTTGAACAAACGGTGATGGCAACCTGTATATTTTATTTGGGGCTTAGTATATTAAAAGATAAATGGAGGTTTTACCGAAATTTATTGTTTAAAATTCGGATTATTCCTTTATTATTTTTAGGATTTTAAGTTTAAAATCAGGTTGCCATCACCGTTTGTTCAAAATCCTGTAGTCAAATTTAAAAAAGCACCTTAATTCAAAATTCGAAGAAATTATTCAAAAAAATTGGCTCATTTTTTTGAAACCGGATTTTATTTTGTGAAATTCGAAATTAAAAAAAAATGTTTTATCTGAAAAATGAGTATTTTTCTTTTCACGGGCATCTTTATCCATAGGGCTGATTTTTCGAGAAAATGCGATATCCATTAAATAGACAATATCTCATTTTATAAAATATCTATCTTGGTACTAAACCCCTAGCACTCGGAAATTGACTTTTTGAATCGCCTCTTTCCGTAGTCGAACTTTTTGACGATTTCTGTCGACTCCCCCTCAACGAATTTACAGAAGTTTTAGACTTAAATACAGTAGGTGAAGCCTGAATCACCATCTCGTCAATTTCCATTTCATTTTGATTTTGATCTAGGGTGAGTAATGAAAGTCCATTTGCTAGATCGGGATCGGGTCCTTCCCAATCCCGAGTTGTCCGAGTCGGCATGTCAAGTTCGAGCATGAGAATGTTTTCGCATTTGTACCGGGGGTTCTCTACTTCTTCCCCCGCTTTTTCTACGGAGTAACGAGACATTGGGCGTTTGTTACCAACGGCACTTTCCGGTCTTTTAATCATGCTGATTTATAGGATCAATATTGATTTAGAGAAAATATTTACGATAAATTAATTTTTGACAAAAGTTACTTATTGCACTAGAGGACCCCTTATCATAGGCGACAGTATTTTTTGATCCGTTTAAAATTGCTTAAAAACCTTAGTTTTTTTTACAAAAATTCTTAAAAGTAGCATTTTGAAAGAATATCAAATAGAATTAGGCCAAATAATCTTACCATTTATAGCTAGGAACCTCCCTTGGGAAAAATCGTTAAAAATGAATTTTTAATTGCATTTCTATTTATTTTTAATCGACCATTTTCTAGTGAAATTTTTTGTAGCATTCGGCTTTCAATTTTTGAAGCAAAATTTTGTGAGGTCAAATTTTGTAATATGACCCCAAAAGATTTAATTTCAGAAATGACCCGTATGGAGTCATATCAAGTTGGATATTAAAAATAACTGACGATTCTAAATATATAAAAATAAAACACGTAATATGACCCCAATGCCAACAAAACTTGTTTTCTCAGTATGTGTTAACAAACAATTTCCCCAAAAAAATTTTGCGAGCGTTTCAAGGAATTAAAAAAATTTCATGTGAGTTTTTTTTTCAAATTAAAAATTCCGATCTGGGATTTTTTTTCGAATTTAGATCCGTTCCTATTTGTAGCGTTTATTGATTTGAGAATCCAGACTTCTTTTTCTTCATCATAATCTGCTCGATTTTCTAATTTTTCAATATCTCCGATTGGTATAAAATTATCGGTCAAAACTGATTGTAGTTTACTTTCTCTTGTCAATTGATCAACAGTTTGCTCTAGTTCGCGCATTCTATTTCTATGCTCTTCTTGAATATCTTCAATTTCCGCTTTTGTACTTTGAAGTTTTGAAAATAATTTTTTTAGTTTTCTAGTTTTGATATCTACTTCTTGTTGGAGGTTATTGTAACTGTCCCGAGCATCTTCTTCGCGCTCTTCAGCCTGCATCATTTGCTGTTCGATTGCACGCTCTTTGAGGCGCTGATCTGCGATTTCACGACGTTTTTCTTCAAGTTCCTGAAAAATTTAATTACTAGAGTAATTTTTTTTATGAAAAAAATAAAAACTTGGGGTCATATTTCAACTCAAATAGCTTTTTTAATACAACCCCTTTGCTCAGGTCGTTTATAATTTAGTTCGGACCATTTTATTTTAAGCGATTTAGAACAAACGGTGATGGCAACCTGAATTTTTTCTTTTGGGGTTCGTATCTTGAAGAGTATATCTAGCCGACATGGAAGGGATTTTTTGCGGATTTTCCAAAAATGTCACAAATTTCCTCATTTTCAAACTTTCATAGATGATCGATCCCTTCAATGGAAATGTCGTCTCGAACATACATTAAATGGCCAGAAATTATAAACAAGTTACCTTGTATCTTTATAGAGTAAAAAAAGAGCCGAAATAATTCTAGGATTTGCTGATAAAGGTGGATTTTCGTTTTCGCATCTGTACGGTTTCACTTGAGTCATTTCATAAAAATTAGTTTTTTCAGCTTTTTAATGCAAGTTTACATAAAAAAGTGGTTTACTAAGCTTAAAATACTCCTTAGAATACATTGCTTATGACTAAATAATGATTAAGAGGTTGTTTCAGGAAATCAAGTTTTATAATTTTCTGTTGAAATTCGAGGGATTTTTTCGAAAACCCCCCCTTAAAATCTGCAAAAAAATCCGTGTCGGCTAGATATACGCTTTAAGATACGAACCCCCATAGAAAAACTTTAGGTTGCCATCACCGTTTGTTCTAAATCGCAAAAAAAATGTTCCGAACTATTATCTTGTTCCGTTAAAAAAGCACTTACTTTTTCTTGGTGTGATGTTCTATCTTTAATAGTAACTCCTCCGATTAATAGTTTTTCTTGCATTTTCTTCAATTTTTCTTCCATATGTGATTGATTATCTTTTTGGCGTTTTATTTCTGAATTTATTGTTAAGTTTTTACAAATTTTAATCTAATTTGACTCCAAAAATTTATTTCTTGACTTTATTTTTCAGAAATTTTGAACATTTTTGAGCTGCGAGTTAAAAAATATTTTAGAGGAGATCATCCAAAATTTTGTGTTTTTATCAACCGGGATTTTCGTTATATACAGTGGGTGACTAGTTAAGGCACATATTTTTTGTCAAAAGCTGTATGTGTGCTTTAACTAGTCATCCACTGTTTACGCCTCGATTTGCCTTATAAATACACCAGATTTTTTCGTAGACGTATTTGTATACTCCATGTAATCATTAAATGCCTGGGCCTGTTTTTAAGCCTCCAAATGACGCGTGAAATATAACTGGTAGGTAGGATATTTTCGAAATTTTGGGCCATTATATAACTTTACATGCTACCTGCGACTGCAAAGTGGTTTTTCTATTTTCGAATGTTTTCCGGCGATTTACTGGAAATTAAAGCTTTATCAAAAAAAAATCACCAGTGGTCGAAAAAACAGTCGCACGTTACTTGAAAATTTATATCATGGCTACGTACGACTTCCGTGCTCACCCCCCTCATTTATAGGCTTTTGAAAAAAACTTTCTGCTTATTTTTAAAAATTGAAGGAATTGCGTAGGTTTTGCATGCATATAGTCACACACCGCAAAAATTTATTTAAAAACCTTCTGATTTTTTTCTTGCTTCTTTCATAATTTTCTTTTTTTCCGTTTCTGCCATTTTATTATCTTCTTGAATTTTCTTTTTCGCCTCTTCGATCATTTCCTCACCAGTTTGGGTTGTCCCTCCTCGTCCTTCTAATTTTTTCTTTAATTTTGAAATTTCATCTTGGAATTCTCTCAAAAGTGCGTCTTTTGGATCTTCATTAATTTTTGGAATATTTTTGATATTTTTCGCTCGATTAGCGTATCGGAGGGTTGTGGAGGTTTCGTCATAGTTATAATTTGCAGGCCCAACGTTTGCTATCATGATAGTCTTCGCATTCCCACCCAAAGAGTCTTGCAGAAGTCGAGTTAATTTCGAATCTCTAAAAAATAAAATAAAAAGGGGTCCGACACAATTTAAACCCGGAAAATATTCATTCACGATTAATGGTTAAAAAATTGAAAAAAGTATAATTTGCTGCTTTAATACAGTTTATTCTAAAGCGAAGAACCAAGAGCCCAAACTATAATCTGCTAGCTTTTGGTTCTTTGCTTTAGAATAGGTCTGTTTTTTAGGAATCTCAAATTCACCAGTGATATAGTTCGAAACTTGTACATACGATTTTATTTGAAATTTCGGCTATAATTAAATTGCCAAACTATGCCCCAGTTTTTTTTACTAGTAATTTACAAGAAATTACCGGTTTCGAGGAAAACCATCAAAAATTACTAGTCAAAACAGAAATCGAAAAACAGCTCTAAACGGGCACATTGCTTCGAAATTCATATAATGGCCAAAATTTGAAAAAAAATCGTATGTACCAGTTCCGATCTATAAAGTAACTTTATTAAAGTCCTTGGAAAAACCGGACCTTAGTTATTGGATTTTCCCCAGTAAAAAAGAATTCGTTCGAAAATAAAACACGGGAAAATGTTTAACCTTCTCTTTTTTCTCTCACCATATTGACTAATCGAGCTGATTTCATAAACTCTAATTTTCCGAGATTTTTTCGCACCTCTTTCATGGAGTACGTGAAAATCATCACCTTAATTTCGAAACTCTAAATTAAAAAAAACTCAAAAATGATTTTGATGATCGTCAAAAACTATTGTATTATTTATGTTAATAACATAAAATGTACTAAACGTCTTCCACGTGAACTTTTCGCAAAACTTTGCATAATAATTAAAAATCGGCACTTTATAAACTACTTATTAGGAGCAAGGAAGCAAAAAAAGTGAAATTTAATTGAATAATCAGCAAAATTTTTTTGGAAATTTTCCACGTACAAAAAAAATATTGTTACGTAAAAACAAATGTTCATTTTTAAAATGACAATTTGTCACAAAATATTCATAAAAGGCGACGAAAATTTCATTCTAGCATAGGGTATAAGTTAGGACCCTCAAACCCGTGAGAAAGTTCGGAACTGGTAAATACAATTATATTGATCCCTTTTTAGAGGTAATTTTTGAGGGTTATTTTCCAGAACAAAACTTAGCTTGGAAAATTAAATGATGGCCCAAATCTAAAAAAGATTGAATTACGTAGGTTTCGGTCGTTTTTGCCGTTTAAATCTTTAAGGTAACTTTTTTTAGCTGGAGCCACTAGGATTTTGGCTGGAGAACCGGACAAGATAGCGACAAATGGTTTTTACATGTGAAACCGTGGGATGAAATATATATATAGGGAATGTTTTTGGGCTAAGTTGATCACGGACCGGAAATTAGTCATGTAAATTGCTCAGAATTACCGAAATAACCGATTTTTTAGGAATTACCGGTTAACCAGTTATAACCGGAAAACAAGAAAAATAATTCATCGCCCTAAATTGAGTCAAGATTTGGATGCGAAAAAAGTTTATCGATATCTTGTCTAGTTCTCCTGAAACAGATGCCCTTTAAGTAGTCACAGCTAAAAAAAAGTTAAGTTTATTTCTAACTTTCCTGAAATTCGCAGTCTCGACAAAAAACAATGATTTAAATATAGGATTAATTCGTAGCCTCAGAAAAAATATATTCCAAATGCTTCAAGCTATAAGCCAAATTGATACCTTGACATTGATAAATGAAATTTGACCCTACCTGTATGGAATATGACCCTTTCCATCAACCAAGGCAGAGAAAACATTTCCTAATGCTGATAAAGATAAATTGATTTTTGTCGCTTCTTTCAGTCGTTCACCCGTTGCCCCCGTTTTTGATTGTCTTTCTGAACCCGCCAAATCAACCATATTTAACCTTCCCACTCGAATATGATCTTCACCCAATTGGTCCTAAATTCAAATTTTGAAATATAGAACATAATTTACAGATCAAAAGATTCCATTTTTTTAGAAGAGTATTCAATTTTGTTGACATCGGTAGTGGTACTGCAGAGGCGGTTTTTTCGATTTCCATTTTTTACCGGTAATTTCAGTGTTTTTTGTCGAAAAACCGATTATTTTTGTAAATGAGAATAAACCGTCTTTACAGGTGGATCGACTATAGTGAAATGTATAAATTTGAGATTTTGAACATGAACAGGCAAAAACAAGAGTTCTAGAGCATAAAATTCCAATGTTTTTGCTGGATCAGATTATTGAGATCAAATTTATCAAAATGATCAAAAAATATTTATTTGCGCCACCCAATTATTTTGAAAATGCAATGAAATGATGAAAAATACAGGCGGCGAGAACATTCGACGCAACTGACTCTCTCGATGGGATATCTAAAAAAAACGCCGCCACAAATTTTGGTTCATTTACAAAATGTTTAGTAAATTTATATTTTGATTGGGTTATGCAAAAAAATATTTTTTTTTATCATTTTGAAGAATTCGATCTCAATAATCTGATCCAGCAAAAACATTG
>SCLH01000156.1:259031-271055 GCA_004367855.1 Oikopleura vanhoeffeni
GTACAAAGAAAATTCTAATTTTATGTTCTTTTTGACTATTTAGAGTGAAGCACATTTTATTCATAAGAATACTCGCAAAATTTTTGAGTAAATGTTAATTAAACGACATATCGATTACGCGACTTCCTGGTCGTTATTTGCTAGATTTTTGGCAAATTTTTTTAAATAATTCGGCTTTTGAATAAACCAATCTTTTTTTGTTATTATGACCAAGATATTTGTGCTCAGTTTGAGCTTTCTAAGAATGTAATCAGATGAGTTGTTTTCAAAAGCCGAATTATTTAAAAAATGTTGGCCAAAAATGTAGCAAATAACGACCAGGAAGTCGCGTAATCAATATGCTTTTATTTATTGCATATAAACAGTTACAGGTCAAACTGTTATAACATGGATAAACTAACTCTAAATAGACAAAATGAACATAAAATTATGAAGTTTCTTTGTGTACATGATTTGTTTGTATGATTTTGAAAACACTGATATAACCCTAATTAAATCAATCGAGCTTTAATTTATCGTAACAAAGACTTGATTCGCTATATTTTCTTTCGAAACAAAAGTTTTTTCTCTGCATTTTTAATTCATTCATTTCTCACTCTTGAAAATGGAATACACCGAAACGTTGAAAACACAATTTTTAATTCAAAAAAATAAGATTTAAATTTTTGTTTAATTTTCAGATAAAGACTTTAAATGTTTAGAAAGTGATTTTTTGTGCTTGAGACATTAATTGTCAGCATAAGTATCTAAATTACTGCATCTAACGCCTGTTTTTTGATGAAAATTGATACAAAAAAATATGCTAATGTTTTAAAATTAGCCTTATGCTACATATTTCTTTATCACTTTTTATCAAGAAACCAGGCGTTAGATGCAGTAATTTAGATACTCATGCTGACAATGAAACAAAACGATTTTTTACGTGCCAAAAAATGGGACCTAAAACATATTCTATCATCATTTTTTAATGATATGTACAGTGTGTAATGTTTTTGCTAGTGAGGGAGGCTTCAAAATGTAACTGATCATATGCATGCTAATTGGCTCTGAAGAGAGAACAACACCACAAAATTATTTAACGCGGGCAAATCAGCATGCATATATCTAGTACGGTACTTGCTGGGCCTTTTTAGCCAAAAATTTATTAAAATTCGGCTATTGAAAACGACTTATCTGATTGAGTTTTTGGATAGCTCAAACTGAGCACAAATATTAAGAGAAAAATAAATTAAAAAAAATATGGTCCGAATTAGACCATTGTTTCCAATTTTTATCAAAAACTGATAATTAAACAATTTTAGTAATCTCAGAAAAAAATCAAAAAATATTCCGATTCGAACCCTTTTTATTTTATCTTATTATTCACTAAATATTTGTGCTCAGTTTGACCTATCTTAGATAGGCTATCTAAGAACTCAATCGGATGAGTCGTTTTCGAAAGCCGAATTATATAAAAATTTTGGCTTAAAAGGCCCAGCAAGTGCCGTAGTAGATATGATCTGAATATTTCTAGAACTATTATATTTTCTCTGATGACTGCATCAAAACAATATGATATTTTTTAATTTTGGTTATTGACTCCCAGATTAATTTCGAGTTTCATACGCATCAAAACAAAGGTCCATTTTTTTAGATACCGACAAATTTTACCGGAGTTTGAGATAAGTCGTAACTGGCACATACGATCTTTCTGATATTGTGAGTCAAAGTATAACTGTTCCCTCGCCGTTTGGATGCAGAGTCAGTTTTTTGATAGTTATACTATGTCTCAAAATATCAGAAAGATCGTATGTGCCGATTCTGACTTATTTGAAACTCTGTTTGTCGGTGTGTAAAAACGGACTAAAAGTCATATTGTCAAATTTAAAAAAAATTCAAGAAAACTTATTTTTTGATTATAATTACACTGTTTTTTACATGAAAATACCTGAAATTTTCTTCATATAGCTCTTCTTGAGTCGATTTGTCACCATAAACTGAATCAAAAGTGAATTGTTTTGATTTTTGATCGTCCGCCTTATGAGTTTTTGGATTTGTGACTGTGATTGAAGATAATTTCTGGTCCATGTCTATCACTTTTTTGTGTCCTGCTTTGATTTCTGTATCTGACATCGGTCGGCATCTTACAATTACACGGACGCATTCTTCGCTACGTTTTACCATCTAAAAATTATAAAAATGGTTATTTTCGAATAATAAAAAATCTAGGCAGAAATATAATTAAACATGAACTTTTTTTTATATTTTCGTCCCCTTTAAAAAAAATGGTACTGCGTAATAGTTGTGTTTAATTATTTTTTGGTCAAATTTTTGTGAAAACAATTATAAGTATAGCACAAAAAACAGAGTTATAGTAAAATTATTAAAAAAAAAATAAACATGATTATGTTGAAAATTGCCACCTTTTCTACAATAATAATTTAAGGAAAAAACGTTTGAATAGACTTAAATAACAAAATGGCTTGCAGTTTTCATACTTAATTGTTAATTTTTATCGTGAAAATCATTTTCTCGAGTATTATAATTGAAATGGCATCTTTCACGTAAAAGGCTAGTGTCAACTAAAAAATTGGTGGCGGTAACCCGAAATAGGTTTTTCCTCTAGGGGGCGCCAAAGGGTCAAATCTCAGGAATCTAATAACGGTACTATAAATCATAGGCGATTTATGTACACAGACGCTAATGAGTAAAATTGATTTTGCTCTCTTACGCCCCTTGTGTACAGAAATCGCATATAAATTATATGATATAAAAGATAATACGGTTAAAATCATTCATCGCGAAGTTTTTTAATAGAAATTGTATCCAATTTTTAGCAAAAAATTTAAGTATTCACCACCCTCCATAATGTAAAACGTTTTACGATAGTTTTGACGCAACAATTAAAAGTTTGTAAACACAGCGAAATTTATCTATACATGTATTACTTTAAGTTTTTAATAATGCGGTTTTGTTCTAAGAAGAAAAGTGTCAGCTTAGAACGTGCCTCTTTATAAAAAACCACAGTATAATAATGAAAGCAGGCTGTTAACATACAAAGACACACGATATGACAATTTCGAAATATCAAAATTCTCAAATCGCGTGTATCTTTATATTAAAAGCTTTCATATATTTTTCGTATATTTTATCTTTAACCCTCGCGATCGCAGGCTGAAAACATAAAAACGTGAGGGCATATTAGTAATTATAATATGATATCGCGATCGTACGATTTTAGATGTGATTTTAGGCAAAACCGTGATAAAAACCCAAAATTTTAATTTTTGCTTTGGGATCTGACGCCGCTTTTAAATTCGATAACATTCGCTTATTTTTTGATATCAACTTATTTTGCGGATTTTCCAAAAATGTCTCAAATTCCTTATTTTCGAACCTTCATCAATCTCTACCATGGAAAAAATTAGTGGTACAAAATGTTCATAATAACAAAAAAACATGAGCCACCTAGCGGTCAGAAAGTTGATTTCTGCTTTTATTTCTATTTTGGGAGAATTATTTAAATTTATAAGGAGGATACTCACAGTAAAATTTGCTATAGCATAATATATATTATGAAAAAAAAAAGATGTTCGAAAAAGGTTTTTGCAAAAAATGAGCAATTTTGATTTTGAAATGTTTTTGACATTTTTTTATGTTTCTGGTCTCACATTTTCAAACTTAAATAACCCGCAAAATTCTTTCGTTTTTTTTTTAGTTTTTGAATTATACCTTTAAATTTTAATTTGTTTCTTAAGAAACTAAAGTTATATTTATTCATTCAGAAGTTCAAATTGTCCCCGGTCCGACCCCTAAGTGAAAGTTAGTTTTGATTGTTTGTCTAGATATTGTCAAAGGCATATCCGCCGCGTAATGGGTCAAAAACAAACTTCGTATAAATTGAATATTTTGAATTCCCGGACTTATTGCTGTTTAAGATATTTTTAGCGACGTTTCAAGTTGAAACTTTCAACGTTTACTTGAATAACTTCAAAATGACATTTAAATGAAATCAAGAAGAATTAAAAATAAGCAAGACGATGTTACTTCATTGTCAATAAAAATCATTCGAAAAAAAATCTGATAAACTGCATTTAAGGGGGTAGTGTCGGCAAAAAAATGTCTAGACCGGCCTAAAAAACGATTTGTCGGAGTCTCGCGATCATCGGACTAGGTGCTTCCGCTAGAGGTCGTCAAACTGACAAATTTGGGTGATTTTTATTTATACAAGAATCTTCCAGTTTAGAAGATGGCGTAAGATAGAAATATTATTTTTACTCTTTAGCGCCTTTCACAAATAGAATGAAGACTTTTTAGGTAATATTAAAATCGAGGATTAGTCACACCCTTTTGAACGGTCACCTTTCTTGATTTCATTTGTTTTATCTAACTCCGTTTTCAAGTTATTTAAATAATCATTTGAACAATAGCTAGAATCATCAAAACTAAGGGAGCTTTTAACCCCCCGCCTCCAGGAGGTCGAACGTAATATCCAGAAGATATCCAGAAAAGTTTTTTCACATTCAATAGTCATCAAAATTATAGCAACAATTTTTTTTCGATTTTCAACTCCTGGCCGCTAATCTGCAAAAACGCCGCTAAATTGCGCCTTCTGATGGCTATTGAATGAAAAAAAGTTTTTCGATATTTTTGGTTCGATATCCAGGGGAGTGGCTCATTACAAAAAAGCTACCTAAGCAATTTGTTCCAAATTACTATAAAAAGTTTTCTGTCTAGTTTGTCTATAATGACATGTTTGATTATGCCGTTTTGTCTATGTGAACTTTCGGCCGTTACAAATAGCTTTATTCTTTGGTTTACTAAAAAATTAGAGCTGATTTATCATATTATAACACCGTCACGTGGTGAAAGCATAGGCTCCTCTTATTAACTTAAATAAATTTATCTGGTATCTTGGAAAACAAATAATCTCGTTTTTTAAAATACGCCTGAAAAACGTGCAGAAGAATTACTAGTATATTTATAATTTTTGATAAAAACGGCGGCGGTATCTTTAGCATAGACAGTAGCCAAAATATAAAAGATAGCCTAATATATCCATCCTATATGATTACAAGTTGCTTTTAGTAGGTTTTTAGTTCAGTGTTAGTGGAAAATTTTTTAAGCACAAAAATCGTATTTTTATACAAATTCAAAATGTCTGTCGTACTATTGCGAATAAAATAACTGTACAACCACTTAAAAATACGCCCTGAATTATTATGGTTTTTATGATTTCTTTTTTTAGACGAAAAAATTTGAACAAAAAAAACGTCCGCTTAGACGCAAGAAAATTTTGAAATCTGAAAGAAGGCGTAAGTTTTCCCACAAAAAAAGACACTAAACTGTCCGCTTAGACCAATAATACAGTACAAGATTATTCAATGCTAAATATACTTTTACCTAGAAAAATGATAAAAATCCAAATATACGGCTTCATAGGACGTATTAGCTTGATGAGTCAGCAAAAAACTTCTTCACGTTTGGCTTGTTATCACTTTATTTTCTCTCATATTTATACGGGTTTTAATAATTAAATTTTGGCCGATTTATTAATTGACACTTCTACATGTATATCTATCGCAAAAAAATAAGCAATGTTTGTTAAAAAATTGATTCTTGCAATGTTGAATATTTGAATAAAAGGGCCGTACTCAACGATGCATAATAATAAACTCGTAAATTATTTCTTCTTGCCCAAATGGCGATATACACATATTTGAAAAGAGTCGAGAAATAATGGATAAGTAAGAATAAATATATCATTTTTAACGTAATAATACATATTTCGTTTATTTGAATACCATTTACTACATAAAAAATATTGAAACGCAATTAGAATTATTTTCAAATTAGAAGAAGTAAAAAATACCATGGTCTGTTTTTAAAGGACTGCAAATGAAATCGTAAGACAGTTAGGCAAATGTCTGCATACGATATTTTTGAAATTTTGGGCCATAATATAAGTTTTCGAGCTACGTGCCCTGAATTCCGGTAAAATCGGCTCAGATGTTGCACGTAGTTTGAAAAGTTTTACTATGGCATGGCACACAATTTCAAAAAAAAGATCGTATGTACCAATTTCTAACTATCTCACCGGCCATTCGGAGGCTCTTTAAAAACGCCTGATTGCTAGTTGGGGCTAAACATTAAGGTACGGTTACTTTAAGCTTGTTTTTTCAAGCGTTATTTTTTAATATTTAATTTTGAATTATCTTAAAAAACTTTTATATTGTAGCCTTTTAATTTTAACCAAGAAAAACTTGATACAAAATGTTTGAGAAATCTTTGTATCAAAAAATATTTAATAAATCTGATATATGGATTAAGGGCCCTTTACTGACAGATCGTGACTATTTGAAAAATGCGGTATCCGAGCATTTGATTAGTTGATCACTCCCAAATCTGACCAATGAAATCGCGGCTTATTCTGCAATCCAGGGTTTTGATTAGGTGCTAGTATCCCCGTTGTTTGTATCATTCAAATAGTCACGATCTGTCAACTGAGGGGCACTTAATCTATATAATATCATATTATTAATATATTATAAGATATAATTTTCATATGATACATTATAGATTTATTTAATGGAAATTTTTTTATAAGTGATTCTTGTTGGCATTTTTATTGAGTTTCGTGTTTAAAATTTAAAAAAACTGCAATCGAAGATATTCTCGAGTGTTGAGATGATACAAAAAAATATTTTAATTATTAAATAATCATTTAATACATGGAAATAATTCATATTAATAATATATGCATATACGATAAAAAACGCCCTCGACAGCCACAAGATATTAAAGATACTTATATAATAGAATTTCACAAGATAAAATAAAGTTATTTTTACAACTCTAAAGCTACGGTAATTAGAGGGTAGTTGTTTTTGTTGAATCACTTTAATCCAGATTTTTTATCCGAATGAATAAAACAGTTTAAAATTAACGAGCGACAAATGTCACTGTGGCATTTCTGACAGAACAGTTATTCTATATTAGTTTTTTTTATGATAAAATCTGCTTAAATTTTATCAATATATCTTTCTCCGACTGAAGTGCCTCTCAGTAGTAAATAGGAGGTCCACACCCTTTACATTTCGGCTTTTGGAAACGAATCATCCGATCGAGTTATTTAGATACATCAAAATGACCACCGCGAGGTATTCATTATAAAAATTGGTCCAGAGTCGGGGTATTTTTCCGTTTTTTTTTCAAAAATCATTTTATATTTATCATAAGTATCTGAAAATAAAAGTTCGATAAAAGGGTTCGTTTCGAACAATTTTTCGAGTTTTCTGTAAATATGTGTGGTCATTTTGAGTTATCTAACAAGTCAATTAGCTGAGTTGTTTCCAAAAGCTGAAATGTAAACGGCGTGAACACCCTATTTACTACTGAGAGGTACTTTGGTTGGGAAAAGGATATTACATAAGCTATAACAGTAATTATGCTCGTTGTTTTTTTATAATTTGAAATACAAAAAATCGTATTCCGTTATTATACCAGATTTTCGCTCGAAATATGCAAAAATTATCATTATTATAAAAATACCCCAAAACATATCATAGTTTTTATATCGAAAATCCTGCTTAGTCGTCGAATTATATGACTACGTCACAAGAATATAAAGTGACCAATGAAATGACTGGATTCTCGAGAAGTGACGTAGTCATAGAATTCGACGACTAGGCAAGATATTCGATATACAGCAAGAAAAATAATGAAAGTTTAATTTCTTCGGTTTTAAATATTATCGTTGACCTTTTCAAATAACTATAATTTTTAAGGGGTTACTTCTGCGATTCAGTGTGGGTTTTCGTCTCTTTATTTTTGATGGTTTGTTTGGCAATTCTCTCAAAAGAAACATTCAGAATTTTTGTCGATAATAAAAAGATATATTTCGACGAAAACATAACCAACCGCTCTACAATATTAGAGGTCGATTCTAGATTTGTTAAAAAAAATGAAAGTTTGCATATTGAGGAGGATGATACGATTTTTGATATCGATGATCTTTCATCTGCTTGTGTAGATGTTTAAGAAACTTATCTTTACTAGAATCAAAAGCAAAATCCAAAAATAACATTCAATAAAAAATCTAACTTTAAACCGCTTCAATTTTGCCATGACACACTAATATATCGTTTTTTTTCAAATAATTTTTTGAAAAAAATTTAAAACCTTAGAATTCAAAACATTATACAGTGGTTGACCACTTAAAGCCCTTACATCTTTTGGCAAAAAAGGGGGTTTTAAGTGGTCACAGGCTTATAGGCAAATCAGGCTTATGGGCATATAAAATATGCCCAAAAAGGGGGTTTTTCCAATTTCTTATGGCTTTTGATGAACTAGTCTACAGTCCAATCAAAAAAGCGAAGGAGGGAGAATTGCCTTCTCGTTTTTTGGTCCGCTAAAAATCCTATAAAAATAAAAACTCAACATCTACTGTATGTTAATATATTACTTTTTATACTGATTTTATTGCATGCATCTAACAAGTAAAGTAACCTGCAAACATTTGTAATTATTTTTCACCTGTGTTATGAGGTGAAACAATAACGGCTACATTTTCGCCGTCAAATATTTATACCTGAAAGATCCCGAGTAACTTATTCTAACTTTTTTATTTTGTTTTTCGTTAATAAAACGTCAGAATAGGTGTTTTAGGAAATTTTGAGATACAAGATTTTTTCATTGACGATGTCAGGTTGCGATCTAATTTTCCGATATAACTGTAATAAATGTACAACGGTACATTTATTACAGTTATATTGGAAAGTAAGAACGCAACTTAAAACATAAAAAAATCGTTTTAAATCATGTTACATAGGCGTTCTTGATTATAAATTAATCGCAGAACAAACCATAAAGTATCCTTTTATAGAGAAAAACATAGATTTTTGGAATATGTATGTATACGATTTCTACTTATTTTTATTACTGTTTGTTGTCAAAAAAGCCAAATAAATTGAAAGAATCGTGTATAAAATCGCTCAGCGGTAAAATACTCAAATTTAAATTATAACCATTGAAAAAATAATTTCTCTTGAACTTTAGTTTGAAGTTCTGTCCAATTTTGTAACTGGGAGGCTTGACGTACTAATACAGATAAGTGAAAGAAAATGCACTGAAAAGTTCAAATTAAGCAGGTTGTTGTCGTAAAATGATGGTTTTTAGCATTATTATTTTTTTATGAATGGACGAAAAACGTTTTTTTCAATATTCGGATCAATTCAGAAAAAAGTTTTTCGATTTTTTTAATATTCGGCCCAATTCAGAAAAAAAAATTTTGTACAAAAAATGTCACTACAAACGTTTTCATCCAGTATTTCGCCGAAAATTATACAATTTATATCATCATAATCAGAGCAAAATCTTCAAAAATAATCTGTAGGTGAATTATTGTTTAGATGAATAACGTGATTTAGATGGAAGTTGTTTTCTCAGAGATGGCGCGATGGATTCTCAAGATTTCAAATGGTAGTCAAATAAAATTTTTTGGTACTCACACGAAAGATTTTTTGGTGACAGGATTTTAATAAGTCTCATATCACCGAAAGTTAGCGAAAAACCGACAATTTAAGATTAAACCGGGTTTTTCCAGTATACCGAATATCTGACAGCCCACAAAAAAATCTTCCGGGTCTGTCTCGACACCTTTTTGGTGACTATCTTTGGAAGTTTTGAGATCCGTCGGGCCATCACTGATAAAAGGTTTCCAACTAAATACCGTTTTTATTCATCTAAAAAAATTCCCGCCTCTAAAATCTGTATTTTTTCATAAAATCGAGCCAATTCAAACCATTTAAAACTCTGATATTCTCAAAAAAAGGCGTATTTATTCTTACTCAAATTTACAATTTTTTAATAATGATTTTTTTGGAAACTTTCTGATAACAAATAATTTTTGAGACAACTGTTTGCATATTATCTTTACAGTAAAGTGCGAGACAAAATTATTTCGAGAAAAGGAGCTTAAATTGTTTAATGGTGTAATAAGCTTATGTCCTGCTGTGATAATCTTCTGTATTTCTCTTATTAAAATAATGTTTAGTAATATTATCTGTCTCATATTTTAATATTTCAATTCGTTCTCTTTATTGTTAAATTTATTAGTTAAACTTTCTCATTCGCCCACGGGTTAACCAATCAACGCTCCGCTAATTCTACGAACATTTTTAAAATTAATATTTCACACTGAGAAATTAAGATTGCGGGAAGTGAGAAAAAATAATAAAAAAGATTGTTTTTAGATATTAAAACTACAGTATTATTTAAAAAACTAAAAATGTAAAAAAGGGTAATTTGAAATAAAATTTCAGAGAAATAGTGTAATATTTTTTTTGTAATTTTACAATTTGTAAATACAAGTATTTTACTGAAATAGGCTATATTTGATAATTTTTTGACTAAAATTGGCCTTTTTTAACGAAAATACTATTTTTCCTGGGTTGGCAGTAAAAGGCCAAACAATCGATATTGCCGAAAGTTTTTTGCCCAAAAATTTTGGCAAATTCGGCAATATTGGGCCCGATGTAAATTCGAGCGAAATTTAAACCAAAAAGTAATTTCGATATTTTTTTTGATGAAAATTTGTCGAGAAAATCGACAAAACAAATATTTTTCTTAAACAAAGGCCAATTTCAAAATAAGTAATTCTGAAATTTGTTTTTCCATTTGAAAAATATCGTAAGAAACGGAAAATTGGATTGCGTACAAGTGTATCAGCATTTTTTCAAAAACATTTTTTTTTATATTCAAAAAATTGAATTTTCCGATTTTTTGGCCTTCTACAGTATGTAAAAAATTGTTCGAGTCAAAAAGCTCCAATTTCCTCTAGATTGAAAGTAATTCTCCTGACAATTATAGGTTTTGATCCAGAGAAATTTCTTTTGTTGGTCTCGAACAATTTTTTTATATACTGTATTTAGGCCTTTTCTGTCAACCCTTTTCCCTTAAACCATTTTAAGTTTTCCAAAAAGGTTATCTGTACTCAAACTTAAGGTGGTCAGTGGTCCGCAAAAAAAAAGTGGCCTGGAAAATCTGATATAGTACTAAACACCCAAAAAAAACGATTGGTGATGGTCTCGTCGCTTTTCATCAGTGGTTCCCCACAGAAGGCGGCACAAGTGAAAACGGATGGGTACCATTTCTCCTTAAATTACATCATCCGATCACTCAATTCATGTGATCAAATTGAGCCGGACTCCTCAAATGAGCAAAATATTTGTGGTGGTTTTTTGTCTGAAATTTATGAAAATACAGTAGATAACTTTGAAAAGTGTATTGTTTTTTGTTTGGCCGCGTTTTGGTACACCTTTATGTCGAAAACCGTTATCATAATTTGTTTTAACTATGCTCATTCGATTTCCTCATACAAATTGCGAACATAATTTGTAGGACTACATTTTGCATTCTTCATGTCATCAAAAAATTGTCATGTCCTATCAAAACTCTTCAAAATTTGAAAATCAGATTTTTAGCAGTTATTTTATACATGAATTATTTTTTTGATGACATGAATGAAAAATTGAGTCACAATTATTGTTCGGCATTGTATGAGAAATCGATGAGCATAGGTTAAAACAAATTAATGATAAGCGGTTTTCGAATAATGGTACCAAACCGCGCCAAAAATACCACTTTTTTAAGGTTAATCTACTGGTATTTTTATAAAGTCAGACAAAAAACCACAACAATATTTTTGCTATTGAGATCCGCTCAAATTTGGCACTTAATGAAGTTGGATCGGATATGTAATAAGGAGAAATGGTACCCTCGCGTTCTCGACTTTGCCGCCCTCTTGTTGGAGAACCGATGATTGAAAAGCGACGAGACCATCACCAATCGTTTTTGGGGGGGGGTTTAGTACTATATCAGATTTTCAGGCCAACTTTTTTTGCGGACACTACCGCCTTAAGTTTGACAGACTTACTATTTAGGTGAAATTGTTTTACTAAAACATTATGTATTCATTTTATTTTAAAAATACAAGAAAATCGCTCATAAAATGCTCATAATAGTGGACAGTTTTTAGTCGAACTC
>SCLH01000157.1:3747-25447 GCA_004367855.1 Oikopleura vanhoeffeni
AACACTATAACGGTTAGAAAAACCCATATAATGCACTCTTTAAATCCAAGAATAAAAAAAATAACGCCGAAAACTTGCCAGAAATAGTAAGCCGACCCATTTCACCTATTGAAATTTACTTCACTTAACTCATGAAAAAAATTTCTTCGATGTTCCAAATGTTCGGTTATTTTCGTCTTTTTAAAAAATTTCCGATTTGACGTAAGAATCGAATAAAAAAAATCAATCAGTTAAACGTAGGCAGTTCAGTTTTAACGATTTCTTATTGATAATAAATAAAAAAAAATAATTGTATTTAATTATAGACACCTTAAATACTAACGCAAGTTTTAGGGTTTTACAAACGAGTTTATAAAGTAAAAAAATAATCGATTGAAAAAATAGTCAGAAAAACTTTTCTCCGAAAATTTGAAGTGTCAAAAAGTTACACCTACGAGAGAAAAAAAAGTGTAAATTTGTCAGATAGCACCGAGGCCCATTAATCGGGGGATAGGCTGAGCTTTTTCAAGGCTCAATATCTTTAAATTCCTTACATGCATCTTATAAACTTCATGAATTAAGATCGATAATCTTTGACATATTGTAATTTCCAACTTTGAATTCAATAGCAGTCTCTACCAATCCGGAATATGAGTGCACGCGAGAAAAGAAAATTTTTATATTATTTCACGTCGTATTTTTTGTTTTATTTCAAAAACATATTTATTTTTTCACAGAGATCTTAATTTTAGCGTACAAAATTCCACTAAAAGTGATATTTTTCTTTTACCTAAAGTTTAAAATACGAGTTAAAGTTCATCATCTTTCATCATATGTTATGGTAGCCAAACGATATAAAATCACACGTAAAAGGAGTAGTGGCCACGCAATTAACAAAAAGTGATACAAGGGATATATGACATTCGCAAGAGGACAATGAAAGAAAAAACATGAATAGTGTCTGATGATCAAATTTCTAGCATAACTCTACAGGATTCACAGTATTGAAAATTATTTGTTGAGGAGTCAAAGGGCTCACAATTCATACGTATCAATCAATTCCGTTCTCAAGATCAACATTCATTATCGAAAATCTTTTTAACTCCTGAAAATTGATACGATAGACCTGACCTCAAAAAATAATTTTCAACTGTGATCCAGATTCCGTATCGGGATTATAACATATGGCCGATTCTTCGCGCAAGAGCAAAAACCATTTCTCATTTTACAAACATTTAGAAAATGTCACTATAACTAAAACAGCCATTTGAGATTCAGAAATTGTGAAATTAAGTACTTACAGCACTCCAGGTCACTAGATCACACTTTTATTTCAAATTATCATTAAAAGCATCTAATAATATAGCTGGCAGCAATAAATTGCATTAGAATCCGGTCATAGCACCCTTACACAGCTGACTTATTTTCAAAGCCGCGCATCTCACTAACTCCACCCCTACGAATTGACACCAGCGTTTTCATTTTTAAACACCCGACTGACAAAGCACCTTATTGAATTAATCCTATTATCGCTAGCAGATACACCACTAGACGTAAATAAAAACATTATATAATAATAGTTACAGTAATTTGGAGACGTTTTTAATATCATTTCAACAGGCATAACACTTAAAACAACTCTCAAAAACTGAAAATAACCACAAGCAAATACACCTCTAAAAACCGTTTTACTTCTATTAGAAAATGACTATTAAAACCTCCTCATTGCATTAATCTGCAATTACCACAACACAAAAAATTCGTGTCCATCTATAAGTTCTCAATACTTAACAACAGGATCATAGTTGCTAAAGACTTTTACTATTTACGAATGTAATATTTTCAGTGCACCATGTCAACACAATTCCGCTGCACTACTATTTTTAATGCAACAAATAATTGGTCTAGTAAAATTTCAATCCTTTTTAAACTAACCCAGGAGTACGATGAAAAATTACTTTTTGACATCAATGTCAATCAATATGACATTCAGTTACCAACGATCGTGTAGATTCTATAAAACCGGATATTTATACTGTCGAAATATTTAATCTCGAGCACGAAGGCAGAAAACATTTTTTATATCGACTCATTATCCCATATTCTCCGATTTTAGCCATTTTTAAATGACTTAAAAGCCACGTGGGAGTTCAAAAATGTTATAGATCCAGAGAGAAACCTTTCTTGGTCTCGGCTAAAATTAGAAGGATAAAACAAAAGAATCCGACTGTTATACAACCTATTTCATACCGACTTCAGAAGTACACAATCCTAAATATTGAAATAATAACAAAATAAGCCTCATCTTATCTGATGCATCCTTTACTCAAACTGACATGAAAAATGACCTGAAGGATTAGAACAGATCATTTTTGATCTGGTCTATATCTTGACGTTGTTGTATCATTCAAAATAGTTAAGCGTTGTACTCTGATGCCGTTACCGACTCCGTCGTATCTCTTATATACCTCAAAATAACCGCTATTTCGGAATTGTTAATGAAAACAAATCCAAAATATGAACTTTTTAGAATTTTATATCCATTAATCCCCTATTCAGCAAACGTTTGTTATTCCCGGCCCTATAACTTAAAAATAACACACTACATTTCCTAATCAGGGCCGGTGATATTTAACAAAAGTTCTGAAAGATAGTAATTAAAACAGGATAAGCGGAGATCAAAAATTGTAAAATCCAGTCAATTGGATTACATACAAAATATATAGGCTGCCTATAAACAACCCACTTCAATATCTATGAACTGGAAAACTTCAACTGATTTCACAATTATTTATTCTCAACGTGGCCTGTTTCGGTAAATGAATTTTAAAAATTGTGAAAAAAAAAATCAAAAATTTCCAAAAAAAAATTGAAAAATTTTTCTGTTCAAAATGAAAAAATGTTTTTGCTCTTGCGCCGGGAGATACACGTAAATAGATCGGCCTTATGTTTAGTTATTCCCGTTTAGATAACCAATACTGCAAATCATCATCCTCGCGTATTATTATTTAGAGTATGAAGGTGGCATTCTTAATAATTTCAGCCGGTGATTCAAGAAAATAAGTTTAAAATTTTATAACTAGAAATCAGAAAAATTTTCGAAATATTTCAAAATATTTTCGACCAAAAATCGCAAAAAAATGTCATATTATTTTTCAAAGAGCATATAAAGAATATCTGGTTGGTCTCGGGTCACTTTTCCCGCTTTTGAAACGGGAACTCGATTTTTGGCGGGTTCCTGCTTTTTGTTTTCGAACGGGAACTCGTCAAACAATGGTTTCCCGCACAAAGAATGAATTAAACTGGGACTTTCAGCTTTTGATTATAATTTATTTTTTTAACTTTTTAAAAATTGTTCTAGACGTAAAATTTTATTATTTATTTCAAATATTTTTATTTAGACTTTTCTTGTAAAAATGAATGAATTTGATTATACAGAGTGAAACAAAACCTACACGCCTGAAGACGAAGACGCATACGTTAGAACCTCAACTCCAATGGAAATGAATTTCCCAAACTATATTCCGTTCGAAATGTGTGCCTTCGGATCGACTAGATTACAAAATAATTTTAAACAAAATTGAATTTAAAAACTCGTGCCCAGTATACACGGGATTTAACTTTGCTTTGTTGGTCAGGAAATAAAATAGGGTTGGGGTGAGAAAATTAGGGTTCCGTAGGAACTCTAGTCTTCTTGCACCAACCCTAGTTTTTTTATAAAAAGTTTTACCATGCCCCGAGTGTACACTATAATTTTATGTGTACACTTATATAACCCTATATTGAAAGTATTAGAATAAGGGTCAGGTAAACTCGTGATCAGTGTGCACGGTATAAAACGACGCAAAGCTGTTTTTTGGAAAGGCTAGGGTGAGGGTTAAAAAAAGGATTGTATTCCGCAGGAAAAAACGACCATGTTTATTAACAATAACCATAGACTTTTCCGAGAAGAGTTTTGCCATGCCACGAGTGTACACTATAACAGTTATTTTTCTATNAACAAAAATTAAAACGGGAACTCGCCAAACATCGGGTTTTTCGCAAAAAAGCGGGAAGAGTGACCTCCTACCGACCACATGGTCCTACTCGAAAAGTTAAAGGGGCCATTTTGTAGAGTTTTTCTCCTTGATTCAAAACAAATAATTACAAAAAATACCAAAAATATGGACAATTTTTGATAATTTTCGGAACTTTTACCGAAAATATCTCAAAATTTGACGAATTCGAAAGGTTGAATTCGAACTCAATATTTTGTAAAAAGCTATAATACGAAAATTCAAAAGTTGCCTAGATTGTTAAATATAACTTTGATGGTATATATTGAAGGAAATAAATTTACCCAGTAAAAGGTTTTTATCAAGCCTATATCCAGATCTGTCAAATAGCGCCGAGGCCCTTAATTCAATGTTTTCGAATCAAAAATATAATTTGCTTTAACCACCTCCTTTATAAATGATGAGCGAACACAGAATGTCCAACATGTTAACCAACTAAGGTCAAATAATATCTTGCCTGATAATATTTATCCCATCAAACCACAAGTCTAATGCGCTAGTCTAAACAAATTGTGATAAAAAATTACTATTATTATTTAGTGATCTGGCTAACCTTGGCAAATTTCAATATGTGCGTATTAAAATTATTACCGAAAAATCAGCAAAAAATAAATTATGATGAAAGTAAAAATAATTATACATGCTTCATAACGAGATAACGAGATTCTGGTCAGATTAAATTGGATAATTTCATCACTATACTAATCATAACTGAACTTTCAATTAGTAAGAAAACCAGCAACTGGAAGCGCTTGCATGAGCTGGAATATGTTTCTATTCTTCTTAAATATTTTAAGAGGGTTGTGGGTGTAGAAAGTTGATTATATTGGAAAAAATAACACACTAAGACTGACTCACTGGTAACTTATTAGAAAACGGTGAAAATATGTTCCATTCTCACAAAACCGCTAATTTTTTTTATCTATTTCACTTTAAAATGAATCAAACAATATTATTTTTAATACATATCTATTGAGAATGACTCATTAACCTTTTTTTAAAAAAAATTTTTTTATTCAAGAGAAAAGTATAATGAGAAAACTTCTAAATTTGTCAAATTAGTAAGTTTGATAAAGGCTTTATATTTTTTATTTTGGGGGGATGTACTTGTAACGGCCAATATGATTTTTAAATCTTTTCCTGACAAGAAAATCTAACACACAAACCATATTTTTTGGAAATTTCAACTAATGTATAATTTATTGAAAAACCACCCGAATCGTATTTTTTTTTTGTTTTCAAACTTATTTATTTACATCAATACAGAGGAGACCCTTATCACGAGAGTTTTTTTCAAAAAAATGGCCGATCTTGGGCTATCGGCGATTATAGGCATTTCCTGGTGATATAGGAGAATGAATGGAATTGTTTTGTTGTCGCAATAAGAAATGCGTGGGGTTTAATTGGACGTGATATTTTTTTTCGTATTAACCAATGCAATCAATGAAAATTCAAAAAAGAAAATAAAGGCATTCAGTTTTGAAATATGAAGCATTCGTGTGCATCAGTGATTTTGTAATAATTTAAAGCCAAGCAAGTTCTCGGCGCTATTGGTCTTTCGACATTATCCCTCTTTCACACTTTGCTCAAGATTGAGCTGAATAATTTCAAAAAATTTAAATTTTTCTGAAAGTAGGCTTACAAACTTTTTGGTCAATCTTCTTGCCAAAGATCGATATTTAATTGTCTGAAGTTTATGAGAGGCTTTTTGGCATTTAATATTTTGAAAAAAACATTTTAGTGACATTCTTTCATAAGTGAGAAATATAGCTCTGAATTCATTGCATAAAAATTTGAAATTTTTATAACGAAAAATAGAAATATTTTTTATAAAACAAATAAATTTCTCAGCTAAAGAAGGTCAAAGTAATAAATTGCCTTTATTCTATTTGGAGAAGAAGGACAAAACCATTTGTAAAACACTCGGAGTAAAAGTATAAATTGTTTTTCAATTTTTTTTTGTCTAGGTGTCTTTCTGTTTATTAATTCAGTTTGACCGTGACCATAATCGTAGGGACATGAGTATATTAAAAACAGGTTATCCTTACAAAAGTCAATAATGCTAACTTTGCGTTCAACTTATATTTAAAAAATGTTTTATTTCAATAAATTCCTTATGTCGAAAAGTTTTATCAAGAGAAAAAAAAAGACATAAATTGCTCTCTGAACCTTGAACCAAGGGTGGTTTTTAATATAATTTCTATACGATAGTGGCAATTAAAGCATTTGAAATCTTTTCTTCATTAAAAAAACGTAATACAATCGTACGGTAACAGTATATAATATTGGAGTCAATTGACCCAAAACTTAATAGAATTTCGAATTTCTACCTCTATGTCGAAGCTAGACGTGAGCTGATACCAGGTTTAAATATAAATTGCTGTTTTTCCTGAACATTCTCTAGGTAAATCTGTTGAGCCGATATTTCAAGAAAACTAATAATTAAGAAAAACATCTGAATTAAGTGCAACGGCAAAACATAAATTAATTAAAGCAATGATTTTACAAAATATTCCGATTGCTTGTGACAAAATTCTATCGTCCTAGTTTCTTTCGTATGCTTTGAAGGCAGCACAGTCAGACACCTTGAAACGTATAACGACCTAAATCCTGATAGATACTATGTCATCCGCAATTCAGTTTGCCAGATGTGTAAAACTATTTTAACACTATCTTATTAAATTTTGATTTGAATAATTTGAGTTGATAATTTGAACATATGATATGTCTGTAAGGTAAAATATAATAATTAAACGCGCAAATAATTGCTTTTGAATATACCGCGCTTGTAGCTGAAACCCATCTTTAAATTAAAAACTAATTATTTCTTCTTTGATATACGCGGGAAATTCACTATATAAGAAACGTTTTCCGCGTATATATTATTCACTTTCACTATTCAGTTTTTTACTATTAGTTCAACTGGCTCATGTTTGTCTTATTTTTACTTTTATTTAAATGATAATTTTACAATAAATTTACAATTTCTACGAGACTTTTGCCTTATATTATTACGTGTATATTTAAGGGTTAACCTTAGCCTTGCCTCATAATCAAAAGATATTTTTATTACCAGATATGTTTCCCAGATAAAGTCATTATTAATCTATAATTTTTTTTATATATCATAAAATTGATATATAATTGGTGTCTGAAAATAAATTAATAAGTTTGATAATGCGCTTTTCATATTTCATTTCGGAGGGATGTACTGTCAACGCCAATATGAGTTTGTAAAATCTTACAACCACCAAACCTATTTTTTTTGGGTACTTTAAACTTTGAACTACATGTATAATTTATTGAAAAACTACCAAACAGAATAGCAGTTTTCTTATTGTTTCCAAACTTATTTATTTATTTATCAATAATACAGGGGGGAACCAATTATCACCGAGAGTTTCTTTCAAAAAAATTCGACGAAATTTGGCATTTTCGGCGATATAGGCATTTTAGATGATATAGAGAAATAATGAAATTTTTTCGTTAACAAATTAAGAAATGAAAATTCAAAAAAGGGAATCAGGGAAATTCAGTTTTGAAATATGAGCCATTCGTGATGCACTCAAAGTGATTTGTAATACAAATCTCAAACGCTCACGCAATTTCAGCGATATTGACGCTTTCGACCATAGCCCCTATTTCACATTTTGCTTAAGATTTGAGCCATGTATATTTTCAAAAAAATTTTAAAAATTTTCTTTAAGTAGCTTACAAACATTTTTTGGTCAATCTTACTTGCCAAAGATCGATACTTAATTGTCTGAAATTATAAAGAATGGCACTTTGCATATGATAATTTTGAAAAAAAAACATGTTTAGTGACCACTTTTCATAAGTGAAAAATAAAACTCTCAAAATTTATTGCATCGAAAAAAATTGAAATTTTCATAACGACAAATAAAAAATATTTCTTAGCTAGAGAAGGTCACAATAAAAATTGCCTTTATTCTATTTGAGAAAAGAACAAAAACATTTGTAGACACCTAGAGTAAAATAAATAAATAATTTTTTTATTTTTTCTTGTCTAGGTGTCAAAATTTTTTCTCAAATTTTTGAAACTTTCTGTTTATTATTCGGTTTGACCGTGGCCATCATAATCATAGGGAATCGATTTTTTTCGACGTGACATTATGTTTGTGACATTGGAATATTATTTTTCTAGAAATATTCGTATCTTTGGATTCTTGCCTACCCTCCTCCTCAAAACGTTAAATAGTCACATCAATATAAGTTCAACCAGTGAGCGCAAACAGTACAGTACTAAACCATTATTTGTTTAACTGGTTATCAAATTTGCAACCGTAAAATATATTTTTTTTAATTTATTTTCAACCAAAATCTAATCTTGAAATATAAATAAAAGAAAATTTCTGCCTTAATTTATATTTTTCAAAACATAAGAAATGTGTGTTTGAATAGATAAAAATTAAACTTGTAATCTGCTTGAAGTAGATATTTGACGTGGTTTGCTAGCAAATTGATTTTAACCAATAAATATTTTCAAGTTTTTTTTAATTAATGAATTTCATGGACAAGCACTTTTCAAATTAGATTAAGGATCCACAAAAACTAGGAAAGTACCTTTAGTAAATTTGGCTTGAAACTCATTATTATAATGATTCATATTTGCTTGCACGATCTGGTTTTCCATATTAATAATGTGAATATTTTCGATCTGCGAAAAGTTAGTTGCTCGATTTTTTTTGGATATGTTTTACTATCGATTTGGCTTTAGATAAAGTAGGCTCGACAAAACTTTTTTTGCTAACGGTTAGTGATTTTTGATATATCCCTTTATTGCCCTCCCCAACAGATTTGGTCCCTCAAAAAACACAGGAGGGTGAGAAAACCACGCATCATTTGAAAACGAGTCATTCGATTAGGTTCTTAGATAGCTCAAACTGTGCAAAAATATCTAGTGAATAATACAAAATAAAAATTGGTCCGAATCAGACTATTGTTTCTATTTTTTCTCAGACTTTTGTTTCTATTTTTTAACAAATACTAATAATTAAACAATTTCCGTAATCTTAAAAATCATTGGTGCTATTAAAAACAGTTTTTAATGTTTATATTAATAAGATAATTGTGCTCAGTTTAAGCTATCTCAGAACTAAATCGGATTACTCGTTTTGAAATGAAACGTCGTTTTCTTACCCCCCCCCGTGTTTTAAAGGGACCAAATCTGTTAGAGAGGGCAATAAAGGAATATATAGTCTAGAAAATCATGAATACAAATGAATTTGCCTAAAGTTTTTCAAGATTTCACCAGGTAAGTGTTCAAAAACGATAAACCGTATTATTAAATGCCTATCTTTGAATTTTCGAAGTAAATTTTATTTTTCTGGGTCAATTTTGGCACAGAACCTAAAAGCTGAAAATTAATGATATCTGAGCTGCTCGATTTTCGCCGTTCCAACCTTACTGTCAATATCGTCTTCTAACATTCTGATGGTGCAAATAACCTTTTTATATTAAAAAAAGGAGTTCATATTAAAAAAGGTTATCCTTACAAAAATCAGATAATGCTAACTTTGCCTTCAACTTTATATTTAGAAATAGTTTTATTCAAAAATTCTTATATCGAAAAAAGTTTTCATCAAGAGAAAAAAAGGTTGATTTTTAATATAACTTTTTATATCGGTAGTGTAAATATAGCATTAAAATCTTTTCTTAATTTAAAAAAGCGTATACAACGTATGTAACACGTATATAATATTAAAGTCAATTGAACCAAAAAACTTTTACCGAATTAAAGTTTCCTACCTCTATGTTTAGCTATGACGTGAGCTAATACCAGGTTAAAATAAAAATTGCTGTTTTTCCTCGAAATTCTCTAGGTAAAACGGGTGAAGCCGATATTTCAAGAAACATATATTAAGATAAATACTATCTAAATTAAGTGGCAACGGCATCCAAAAAAATAAAATTAAACAAGGATTTTTACAAATATTCGCTGATTGCTGTGGACAAAATTTCTAATCGTCTACTTTCTTCGGTATCTGAGCACAAGTCAGACACACTTGAAACTGTATAACCTAAATTCCTGTATATACTAACTGTCACCGCAATTCAGTTTGCCAGATGTAACTATTTTAACCTATCTTATTAAAATTTTGATTTGATAATTTGAGTGATAATTTGACATCATATTATTGTCTGTAAGGTGGAAAATTCAAATAATTGCTTTTGAATATACCGCGCTTGTAGCTAAACCCATCTTTCATACGTAGGTTCGATATCTAACCTACAAATCGAAATTTTCTAACGCAAAAAATTGATAAGGTGAATAAACTATTTACAGTACATACAGTGTATATAATGAGCCAGATGATTGTTGCTTGCAGACACAAATGCGAATGATTTATTGTCATATCAGAAATTCGGGCTTAAGGGGTTCTATAGGCAAAATGGCTTTTTGATTTGCTTATTTCTCTCGGCATAGACATAGGAGTGAATAAAACATTCTGATAAGTTAGTCGTAATCTCTGAAGACGTTTTAAATCATATTTTTAAAGATAGGCATGTTGAACCATCCGGTAATGAGGTTAACCAGGAGCAAAACATTTCTGAAAAGCTGTATTTTTTTCGTCTTATTTAGAAATGTTTCAAAATTGACCTTATCTGCGAAATTTCAAAGGCAGAAAAAAACTGTTATTCCTTTTTTTAATTTTCTCACTAAAAAGTATCAAAGCTGGGAAAAGGACTGTTTTTGCTATTTTGGCCACGGAAGTGTATTATTTTTTCATGCTACATGGCAAACTATTTTTCCGTGCACTATAGTTTTCGTAATAATTGTTAACAAAACTGTCATGCCTGATGTAACGATTTCATTTTTTAACTCCCAGGAGTACGTTTGAAAATTATTTTTGACATCCATTTCGTCCAATCAAGGTTTTTTTTAAGGCCAAACGATTCGTAAGTTGAATGTTTTGGAAACGGTATTATAAACTATGACCAAATATTCAACCGTTCGAGCGCTAGAGCAGAAAAGATTTTTTTATTTCGACACTCAGAAATTTTTTTAATATTTTTTCCGAAATTTTTTGGTAATTTTTTACGATTTTTTGAGTTTTTATGACTTAAAAGCAACGTTGAGTTCAAAAATTATAAAATCAGACCTCTTGCTCTTCTAGTTCAAAAGATACGACTTGCCTATAGAACCTTTATACTCAAGATAAGCTTGTTTCAAAATTTTATGAAAAAAAATTCCAGATTGTTGAATTTTTTTCAAATTTTTATTTTTTTAATATAATTAAAAAATCTACGTGGAGATCAAAATTATACAATCCAGTCAAAATAATTTTTCAGTACAAAAGATATTGGCTGTCCTATAGAACCCCCTTAAGGGGTCGTCGCATTTTAAGGCGAAAAACGGGGTTTTCCATGGCCAATTATCGCAAAAGTACAAAACTGTTGGACTAAGTATTACCTTCCACTTATGTATTTGAGCAAAAATCTAGCACTATATAAAAGTCGAAAGTAACGGATGGCTCGTTCAAATCAAAAACGTGCTTACAAAACTGACGGAATTATTCTTTCAAAATGTATCTCCTTCCTGAGTTTTTAAGGCACAAAAATGATTTATGACTTTAATTAACCGGACAGAACGTGAGCAAATAATCGAGTTGATTTTTTCTGTAAATTATTGGATTTGGTCTCAGTATCACCAAAAAACAGTATTTACACCCGTTTTAAGGGGTCATAATCAAAATGTATCTCCTCCCTGGATTTGAAAGTTACAGATTCGAAACCTACATGAATGTGCAGCTGAAGAGTTCGGTCATATTATCGAGTTGAGTTTTGTCTAAATTTCAGACTCATTTTTCTGTGAAGGCAATTCATTTTTGGCAATTCGGCGATATGTGAACAGAAATAAAATTGTAAGTTCAAAAAACGAAACGCGTAAACGTTATAAATAACGTCATAAGTCGAACAATTTTTGAATTTTATAAGGAGTTTCACAATAAATTCGTATGAAGTGAATCACCTTAATACGTAATATTAAAAACTTTACAAAAGCAACCAAATAAAGTTAAAAAGACTAGATTTGAGGAAAGCCAACCCTGAAAACGACGTCATTCATGACGCTTAAAAAGTAATTAAAGACATTAATCTCAAAAAAATTCGGCGATATTGCCAAATTCGGCGATAATGGCACTGGAAGTATTTAAGGTTGAAATCGGGAAATCGTGTAGGTTTTTTTTCGGCAAATTCGACGATATTTGGCCGGCGATATTGCCCCCCCTGTGACTAGTTTTCCGTGAAAGGATAACTTTGGTTATAAAATATTTAATTTTACTAAAACAAATCACCCATCCTGTTAATGTTAATTTTAGAGTTTTGAATCTGGACTTGAAAGACTCAATTAAATTAAATCCAAAATTATCCTGGTTTTTATCTTGAGCCAAGAACGCTAGATTCTCTTATTTGGTTGAATTATATTGGGGCAAATTATATGCATTTTTAAGCATTTCCGATGTATCATACTATTTTCAAAATACAAAGATTTTTTTCACAAGAATAATGAGTTTGACAAAATATTCACGACTGAGACTAAGTCAGTTGGTAAAAATGTATACAATCTGTTTTCTCCACATTTCAACTTAATTTAATGTCATGTTTGTCCTCACGAAAAACGGCAAATTTGGCTAAAACTTACGTCATTATTATAATTTTGAAAAAAGAATGTTCGACAACAAGAACTAAATGGGCAATTTCTACAACATTATTTTGATTAACAAATACAATAATAATGTAGCAAGTGGTCATTACTTGAATTTGTGTTTTTCGTGTTTGGGCTATTTTGGGCTTGAAATCAAAGGTCACTGGTGTTTGACGCGAAATTTTTTTGACTAATTTTCTGGAAAAATGAACCAAAAAAAATAAAAAGACTCGCCGGCTCAATATCGTCGTAGAAAACCCAATGCAATTTCAGGATAAATGGCGGTATATTTCTAAATAGAATTTCCTGAATTCATTATTTCAAATGTTTTTCGATAACGTTTGGTCGAGGACTTAATTGTAAAAATTTTAGTATTTTACTTCATCTAAACCTATTGTGAAAGTTTCACTGTGAATTAAGAATTTTTACAAAATATTCCCGATTTGCTGTGAAAAAATTCTATCGTCTATTTTCTTCGGTATCCTTTGAGCCGCACAGTCAGACCACACTTGAAACTGTATAACCAAAAGTTCCTGATATGACTAACTGTCAGCCGCAATTCAGTCTGAGAGACACAAAATTTGGCTAGAAATATACATATAACTACTTATAATTATAACTTTTTACTCACAAGGTAATACTTAAATGGAAATCGTTAAAACGTTGGTTCGATATCGAACCTACAAATCGAAATTTTGAACCAAAAATTGATAACGTGGATAAACTATATTCACTATATAATAAGCCAGATGATGTTGCTGGAAGACAAGAATGCGGATGATTTATGTCATATCAGAAATTCAGGGCTTAAGGGGGTATGCGACTCTGATTTAATAAAGGCCTTAGAGGCATTAAAAATGCTCCAAATTGATACGGGGTGATAATTAAGTGTACTAATTTTCGAAATTTCCGCATTTTTTCGATTTTTTTCTAAGTATTTTTTGAAAGATGAAGTTAAAAAATAATGTTTGCTCAAATTTGATCAGTAGTGAATAATTTTCAAACTGTGATCCTGGGAGTTAAGGCCAGAAATTTGAACATCGGGCAATACTTTTGTTTTCTCAATTGTCTCGAAAATGTTCTGTATGGATGAAAATGAATTCATAAATACAACGAACAAAAGATACGACTTTAAGTGACAAAAATGACCAAAAACGACACTTTTTGAAGTATTTTCAGAGTGAAAATGAGAAAACGACAATACTATTTTTTTGTGATAAAAATATACATTCTTTGGGAAAAAGTCATATTGTTTTGAAATAAGACGAAAAAAATTACGACTTTTAAACAAAAATTTGCTTGCGGTCAACTTAATTTACGGGTTGGTCGAACATGCTATGAAAAAGGTAAGTAAAGGCTGAAGTAAAATGTGTTCCAGAGATTACGTACTACTATTCCTTAGATATTTGTAAGATTGTTATAAAAGAATAAAAAGTTATGAGTCTTTGAAAAAGTCTTTTCAGCCTATACAACCCCCTTAAGTTGAGGGGCACTGGTCGCTGGAATTGCCTTTTCTGGATGAGAAATCAGCCTAACAGAGAAATTATGAGACAATTAAGATTAGCCATGTTGTAGATCTACCCTTAATCTTGTCAAAACCATTGGTCAATGACTTTTTGTTCCGATACACTCTGAGATACGTTACCAGTACAAGGTGTCCTTCGACCAAATTTCAAAATCTATCACCTCCCAGGGTTTATTTTGAAATCAGCTCAAATTATGACATATCCCGTATGAGTTATACGGTATGACCTATAAACATAGGTCCTCCAAAAGCGTTTTTTCAAAAATCACTTCAGTTTTTCTAGAAATCGCAGAAAACTACCAATTTTTTGCAATTTTGAGCATTTTTTTCACCAAAAATATATCTTCTCCAAGGTTATATTTTGGAATCTATTCAAATTCCAGCAATTTTTTCCAAATTTCGACCCCAAACTCAAATATAAATTTTTGAAGGTCACGTGAAAAAATTTCCGAAAAAAAATGTTTTTTGATTTGTTCGAAAGTATAATCAAAAGAAAGCCACGAAAACACTGATCTGAAAGTTGGCTTTCGTCAAGGTGATATTTTGAATTTTTAGTGGTTAAATTAAAGCAAACGTTATTTTTAAACTTCATTTTAAAAAAAATTTCTGATAAAAAACTGACCAGAACCGCAGGTTTTCATAAGAATCTACCGTAAGATTCTCTGAAAACCGATATTTACCGGTTATGAACCACATTAACCGGTGGTCCGGTTAACTGGGAAAACCAAAAAAAATTTCCTCGTTTGAAGTTTGGTCAGGTACACGATGCAAAAAACCGTTTGACGATATCTTATCTGAGTTTCGAGTAATGATGCTATCGCGGGTGGGTTCCTTTAAAAAAACAGCTACCTTAAAAAAAATTGAAAAAACGCGAAAATTTCGAAAAATTTATTTCGATGATTTGGTCGGGAGTGCACTTTGTTATCACCCCGGGTCATTTTGGAACATTTATATTGCCCCTAAAGTCTCATAAAACCAACCTAATGATCAAGGTTGATTCCCAAAATAGAGCTCGGCTGAGGGATATTTAATTTATTCTAGAAGTTTATTCTTACTTCAATTTATGAGGGAAAATGTTGATTTTTGAGACCGAGTTAATATTTCAAAAACCGGCGATCTGAAAAACCGGGGGAAAGCGTATTTTTGAAATTTTTAATGTTGAAGCAGAAGATCTGATTCATAACTTGAATTCATGGTGAATACGGTGGTTTAATGTCATTATTTATCTTTCAAAGTTCTCCCAGAGACTGTCCCTAGCAAGCCTTTGACGATTAACCCAATACAGGGGGAGCTCAATATCGCCGAACGTTTTGCCAAAAAATTTCGGCAATATTGGCAAATTCGGCGATATTGGCCCATTCGGCGATATCGGAACAGAAATAAAATTGTATGTTCAAAAAATAAAACGCGTAAGCGTTCGAAATGACGTCATAAGTCGAACAATTTTTGAATTTTATAAGGAGTTTCAAAATAGATTTGTATTAAGTAAATCACCTTAATACGTAGAATTAAAAATTTTATAAAAGCAATCAAAAAAAAAGTTGGAAAGACTAGATTTGAGGAAAACCAATCCTGAAAATGACGTCATTCATGACGCTTAAAGAAAAATTTGAGACATAAATCTCAACAAAAATTCGGCGATATTGGCACTAGAAGTATTTAAGGTTAAATCGGGAAATTGCGTAGGTTTTTTTTCGGCGATTTCGGCAAATTTGACGATATTTGGCCGGCGATATTGCCCCCTCCCCTGTAATTAATTTTCCGTGAAAGGATAACTTTGGTTATATAATATTAAATTTCACTAAAACCAATCACCTAACCTGTTAATGTTTTATGAATCTGGACTTGAAAGACTAAATTGAATGAAATCCAAAATTATCCTGGTTTTTATTTTGAGCCAAAAACGCTTGATTCACTTATTTGGTTGGATTGTATTGAGACAAATTATATGCATTTTTAAGCATTATTGACAGAATACTGCGTTCGACAAGTTTCCGATGTATCAGACTATTTTCAAAATACAAAGATTTTTTTTACAAGAATAATGAGTTTGACAAAATATTCACGACTGAGATTGAATCGGTTGGTAAAGATGTATACGATCTGTTTTCTCCACATTTTCACCCTTATGTCATGTTTGTCTTTACGAAAAACGGCAAATTTGGCTGAAACTTACGTCATTATGATAATTTTGAAAAATAATGTTCAACTACAAGGACTAAATGGGCAATTTTTACAATATTATTTTGATTAACAAATACAATAATAATGTAGCGAGTGGTCATAACTTAAATTTGTGTTCTTCGTGTTTGGGATATTTTGGGCTTGAAATCGATGGCCACTGGTTTTTGACGCGCAATTTTTTTTGATTAATTTTTTGGAAAAAATTGAACAAAAAACTATAAATACTTGCTGGCTCAATATCGTCGTAGAAAACCCAACGCAATTTCAGGATAAATGGCGGTATATTTCAAAATAGAATGTCCTGAATTCATTATTTCAATGTTTTTCGATAACGTTTGGTCGAGGACTTAATTGTACAAATTTTGGTTATTTACTTCATCTGAACCTATTGTGAAAGTTTCACTGTGATACTCCTTATAATATTAAAAACATTTTCGAACAAAAACTTTGAATTTGTCTCCATTTTGCCTGAAGTTCCAATATTGCCGAAAAATTTCGAAAATATTTACAGAATATCACGTCGTAAAAACACATTTCGATATTTCCTTACTAAATTGCCTCAGATCCAAGTCATATCACTCGTTTCGAAAAGTCATTCTTGCAAAGAACTGAAAAACCGATCTGCTCAGAAACAGATCGAATATGCGCACCAGAGTTAATTACATCGCACAATAAATTTCATTATTTAAGTGTCAAATTATATTCCTCAAAAGCCCTCTTCTTTCCTTATTTGACGATTTGCGTTTATTATTATCCACCCGGTAGAGAGCGCTGCTCCGGAGGACCCACCTCTAGAAAGCCCGATCGCGCGGCGACAAAGAGCGAGGGAAAACTATCCTCATCTGCAACAAAAAAAGTTCGAACTAATAATGCTAAAGATCTAAACCTGTAGATTTTCGAGCTAAAGAGAAAATTCTTGTAATCTAAGACTGAAAAAATACTGAAGAAACTTTAAGTACTATTGAACTACAAATAACGAAAAATGAGAAAAATTCGAAATACCATTACCAAACTGCTATTATTAAGTCCCGCACTTTTGCAAGGTTTGTTACAATCAGAAAAAAAAATCCTACAAAATAAGAAATAATTTTGAGACTTTCCGAGATATCCTACGTTTTACATGTCTTTTTTGTCACCAATATTTGAGAAACTCAAACCCCGTGAAATACATCAAATTCGAAAAAGACTCTTAATTTTTCAAAGTTTTGAAGTCTTAGCCCGATTTTGATTGTGTCAAAAGTGATATGAAATTGTCAGTTTTGACCACAGACACCCTAGGTGCAGATTATTTTGGATACAAGGAAAAAAAATTGAGATTTTTTATCAATTTTTCGTTTAATCTACAGTATATAAGTGTTTTGTCCGAGAAAAGCAAGGGAATGCTGTCGATATTTAGCCAATAAGCGCGCGCCTGAAAATGAATCGACCAACCATGTGTCCGTTCATATTTAATTGAGATTGTTTTTCTCGATTAATTAATTTACATACTGTATACGAATGATTGATCCACGAAAAATAAAGGTCAACTCGACTACGAGAGTTGTTTATTAGACAATGCATGGAAATTATCACCCGAGTAGTTATCCGTAATAATCCTTCGGAGAGCTCTTAATTACAGAATAATTAATTTTATTTTTTTGCGGAAAATAAACTCCAGCTCACGTTTTTTTGAGTTTAATTTACGTCTGAACCAAAAATTACTCATTTTTTTAATTTCACCAAAAAACATATCTGAATTCCACGGGTTTCTAGTCGCATCAGATTGTATAAACGTCTTAAAATCATTACTTTGAACTCGTTGTTTGAATGTTTTTGATTAGAAATAGGTCTAGAAATTAAACGATTATTTGGTAGACACTGAAATTTACCAATATTTTTGATTTTAACTCATCGTCAGCGAAGCAAAATGATTAGTCTGTCAAATAAAGGCCCACTGGTTTTTTTCGTTCGAAAGTAGTTTTTTTAGAAAAAGTTTCATCTAGAATCTGAGTTGAAGTACGCAAGACATTGCAAAAAAATTTGTTAAATTAAATTTGTAAATTCAACTTGTCACCTCTTTATTTTAAATGGCCTTATTGCCATTCTGGTTGATTTTTGGAATTTTTTCTCGTATTTTTTTTAAATAATTACGAAAGCTTTACTTTTTTGTCTATGTGCCATTATTTGATGTCCGAATTTGTTTTTTGGTTTATAATCAGGTGCTTCTAAATTATACTTAACTCTAGTGCATAAATTGAACAGAAAAACTAGCTGCGACTCGTCAACTTTTTCATCAGTTAGGATTATGAATTCTTTCGCGATTCGATCAGTATTTTAGTAATATAAATAGACTTTCTAACGGTTTTACTTAATTTGAGTCAAAAATTTACGGTTAAAGTGATTACTTTCCTGGCGTATACAGTATAAAAATTTTGTATGAAAATAAATTTGGCATGAGTATACGGTATACAATATACCGTATACTGTATACCGTATACTCATGCCCGATTTATTTTCACACAAAAAATTTTACGAAATAACTTTCTATCCAGATTCATCATAAATTTTGAATTATCCTACCAATCAAAACAAAATATACTATCAATCTTTTATAAAAAACAACGTTCCTGATATCTTTAAAGTAATGAATATGATGAATCCCATTGGAAATGTGCGTCACTTATTAACGAATAATTCAAATATTGCGCTCATTTGTTTAATAGAGCGATTTTTGTTATTGAAAATTAATATTAACTGGTGTATTTTTGTGGTGTTGGTTTATTTCAATTATAATAAAAAATTTATATATATAAATTATTTTGACATTANTTGAGTCAAAAATTTACGGTTAAAGTGATTACTTTCCTGGCGTATACAGTATAAAAATTTTGTATGAAAATAAATTTGGCATGAGTATACCGTATACTCATGCCCGATTTATTTTCATGCATAAAATTTTACGAAATAACTTTCTATCCAGATTCATCATAAATTTTGAATTATCCTACCGATCAATACAAAATATACTATCAATCTTTTATAAAAAGAAACGTTCCTGATATCTTTAAAGTAATGAATATGATGAATCCCATTGGAAATGTTCGTCACTTATTAACGAATAATTCAAATATTGCGCTCATTTGTTTAATAGAGCGATTTTTGTTATTAAAAATTAATATTAACTGGTGTATTTTTGTGGTGTTGGTTTATTTCAATTATAATAAAAAATTTATATATCTAAATTATTTTGACATTACTTTGGTGATAAATTACATATATTATTGAATATAATCAAACTTGCATTTTTGTGGTGATTGTTTATTCTGATCATACAAATCACTCTTTAAATAAAATAAATTTATTTACTTTAATAAATATAATACAGAATGTAAATATAATCAATAAAATAAATATTATTAATTTAATAACGAGGATAAATATAATAAACACAATGAAAATCAAAGAGTTTATTAAAATGCGGAATAAAATTAATCTAATAAACTTGATAAACATTATTTTGATGATAAATGTAATAAATACCACGAATATAAATTAAATTTTTTCATGGAAATTGTGTTAATTTCACTAATAAGTGGCGTTGACCCAAAACTACCGATTCGTTTTTTTAAGATAATTAAACACGAAGAATACGATAAATTGCTTTATTTCAATCACGTGACGACCAAATTTCTTTTATAATTTTTTTGAATTAGGTATATTATTTGCCTCCAAGAAGTTTCAGATCAATCTACCCGATACTTTTATAGTTCAATTTAAATGGAGGACACGCTAAATATCCCTTTATCACGCTTATGTAAATATCACGGCCAAACTACTTAAAAACACACTACGTTTGCTAATCAGGGCCGGGATATTTACAAAAGTGTGATAAAGGGATATAATTGATATTATAAATATACTCAATAAAATAAATATTACATAAATTCAGAATTTAATAAATATAAAACATACGATATTAATATGATGATTTTAATATACTAAAAATTAAATTAAATAATTATTAAATCAACTAAACTAATTCAATTAAAATAAAAATATAATTAACATTTTTAAATCAATCCTGATGATCAGGTCAGTTTTGATAATATGTCATTTCGAGTTAATTAAATGCAGAAATAAGTGTACTTCTAAGGGTAGCTATAAGGGTAGCTCTTTAAATAGTATGGAGAATTCGTGAATGCTTGTAACCGGAAAAAACTGTTGCTTTCTCAGATTGATGTGACTCAATGTCTTGCAGATTAGGACCAAAATCACCACGTAGAATTTATAATTATTTTCTGATTTCATGTAGAATTAACTCTGGGCAGAATATTCGGCAACGTTTCTTTTTCTTTACGTTTTCAAAAAATGATGATAGATATAAAAATGTGGTCAAAAGATTATTGGATTTATCGACTTAGTTGAATCTAAAATTTATAGTAGACAAATTTTTATCTCTGAATTTATCCAATTTCAGCATCGACCACATATAAAATAGTCGAAAAGTCTTTATTATATCCCGTATTCACACTTTTGTGAATATCCCGGCCCTACTACTTAAAAACACACTACGTTTCCTAATCAGGGCCGGGATATACACAAAAGTGTGAATAGGGGATATAGACGTTAATCAACCAAAATAACCAAAATTTAATAGATAAGCAAACTCGTGACAATAGGCTAGTTTATAAAGTTAATTTTCCTAGCAAATATAAACCGCAAAGCATTGTTACGGTTTAAGAAATTGAATTTTATCATTTTCTATTTAACTACACTTTACTAGAAAGCGGTCATGTAATAAAAACGTGGCCTTATTCGTTCTTGCATTCTAACAACTCAGCTTATTTTCGATGAACCATTCAAATCCTGATATACCGTATACGGTGTTTGAGAGGGATGTCCACTGACTTTTTTTGTAACCAACAAGTTAGCCACTTTTTAAGGCAAAATTTTTATATAATTCGGCTTTTGAAAACTTTTGAGACTTATCCGATTAAGTTCTTAGATAGCTCAAACTGAGCAAAAATATTTTGTATATAAAAAAATGAACAAATGGTCCGAATCGGACTTTTTTCTTTATTTTTTTCTGAGATTACTGAAATTATTAAAAAGCATAATTATCTAACGTTTCGATTTGTTATCATTATCAAAAATGTAAGTTTTTTAACAAGTTTCAAATTTAACACTATTAGAGACAATACTAGAATTTTATATTTTTGTGTAATTTTTTCAAAAGTTCCGAAAAAATATTTTAGTTGCTCGGCATTTTTTAGGCTTATTTTGGGTTTCAGAAAAGTTTGAATGCTTTGT
>SCLH01000157.1:35879-52522 GCA_004367855.1 Oikopleura vanhoeffeni
GAGACCAATGGGCAACACTTTTTTGAAAAGGTCGTGTGTTGCCCATTGGTCTAACCCACTGTAATTAATTTTATAAATAATTTTTATTCATTATTTTTATTAATTATTTAAATGATTTTGTTAATTTTAATTATAGATTCACAATAAATTTGGGAAATTTGAGTTTTTAGCGCATAGAATCTTCAATNNTCAGTACATTATTGACCCATAGTTCCTAATACGTTCATTAGAAAGTCGACCCTTCCGATTCTTTTGGGGGTACTAACAAGTCTATACGATGAACTTGAGATTGACCTTGAACTTTGACCGGTCATTAGAGGTCAAATATTGGTCGCCGACCCTCAATTAAAAAAACGGGTAGCCGAAAAACGCTTAATTTTCACTGGCCAAAAAATCAGCCTTCTAGCACTTCATACGGCTTCGCTAGAACTGGATCACATTTACCTGTAAAATCACGAAAAATTGACCTTAAAATCGATTTTTTTTTGAAAATTTTTCATAAAAAAAAAAATCCTAAGTCTTAAAATGACCAGAAAAAAATGCTCTACAAGATAGGTTAAAAACATCGATACCCATTTTTGAGTTTTGAAATTTCTTATTTCAAATCGTCACTTGCGAGCCCTCTATTTAATAAGTTATCTTTTTCTGATCAAATTTTTATTCAAATTTATCGCTGTTTTTGCAATTCTTTATCTTTTGGCTGATATTATTTTTCTCTATCTTTTGTAGTTCTTGAGATAAAGCAATGTTGTCGATCCTAAATAGGGGACCTGAAAAAATTCAAATGAGATTTATTTTATGTGCCAAGAAATGAACAAAAATATTCATAAAATCTAAATTTTTTTTTTTGCAAAAAATATAAATGATAATCATTTATTTTCATGCAAAATAACCACTGAAGTGTCCGATAACCTATATTGTTAATTGATATTGTTTACTTTTGAACACGTGGTAAAAGTCGGACACAAACGAAGCGGCGCGACGGGTCCCTTCACGAAATTTCTTTGTTATTTTTTTGTCGCACAAACTTGATTAAAGGACTTTTGCCGTTGTTATTAGAAGCCAAAAATATCGCAAAAGGTCTCATACAGCGGAAAATTATCAGGGGGTATTTTTTATATTTATATGTGAAACTGAATTCATTACCGTTTTTCTTCAATTTAAGGTTTTAGACACAAATCATCCTTTTACGATATTCTCTCATAAAAAAAATTATCGTTAAAAAACGAAAAAATGTAAATTTCATATTTTTTTCTATCAAATAATTTTTGAAGCCTTCGAATTAATAGTTCATATTTTTGCTAACGGATACTTGGATAAAATATGATTTTTTAAAGTCAGGTGGCCACATATGGCCACCGCTGAGTACGTCACTGATTTGAACTTCTGAGTATGTGGGTTAAGGGTATCCCGGTTCCTACATTTTCTGCAGTTATATGTCATAAAAATGCACCAAATCATTTGTTTATGTTTTGAACGCATAAAACAACCCAAATGACAACAAAAAATTTTGCGTTTTTTCGATTTTTTTCTAAGTATTTTTCTCAAAATTATGTTCAAAAATAACGTATGTGTCAATTTGANATTAATTATTTAAATGATTTTGTTAATTTTAATTATAGATTCACAATAAATTTGGGAAATTTGAGTTTTTAGCGCATAGAATCTTCAATTTTTAAATAATTGGATCAAGTTCTGAAATAACAAAAGAATGAAATAAAAAATTATTCGATAATGAAATGTCATGCCGTATGATACAAAAATATTTTTAAAATTTGAGTGGAAAAATTGAATTTCAGAGTTATTTTGAAAATATTTTTCGACCAATGGGCGCACCTAATAAAAGACGTTAAACAATTAGACCTTGAAAATTCAGTTCAAACGTGAACGCAAATTTTAAGCCCTTCTGATTCAAATATAAGATACCTTTTAAACCATTTTTTCCTTGATTACTATTTTTTTCGAGTTTTGATGGGTTTTTCATTTCGAATTAATTTTAGTTGTTAATAACATTGTATGGGTTGAGTTGTCGATATCTTATGGCTTAAGCTAGGCTAGCTCTATGTTCCGCTTTAAACCATAATAGAAAATCAAAACTCAACCTGTATGAATTTCAAAATCGTAGTTTTATCAAATTTCCTCCAAAAAACCATCAATATGTTTCCCATTATTGTACAATATCCACAATATTGTACAATGAGTGTGTGATGGTTAAAGTGCAAATAATCTTTCACAGAAAAATTGTGTTCTTACCACTTTTTTTGTAGTAGCCTTATAGGTTGATAAAAATAATTTGTTCTCAATAAATATAATAAAAAATTACTTGGACCGTATACCAGTAGGTATTATCAGATAATACCTGTACGGACCAAGTATACAAGAAAGATAATAATTATCTGCTAGATAGATCATATTTGTGTCGAAATTTGTGATTTTTGCCAACGTTTCGAGGTCGGAAAAAGGTTACATCTAATTAATAAGAAATAGTAATTTGGATTGTTAATTAGCACGTCTCATCTTGGACACTTTGAACCACGTAGCTCATCTTGGACACTTTGAACCACGTAGCTCTTCGAGGTTTTACGGAAACTTGAAGAATAGAAATTTCGAAAAATATTTCCAAGTGCTAGCCAGAGAACTAGCCTTATACATTACGCATAGAGTAAATGGAATAACACGCCGATGTTTGACTACAAATTCGTATCGCTAACACGCCTACGCGTTTTTGTTACTAGCCTTCCATAAACTTAAAAATGGTTGTATAACCTTTTTCACGAGTGAAGTTCCTTTTCTACGCCAAAGTGACTCTTTACTAAAAAGGGTATCCTAACCGTTAACATTTCGGCATTTGGAAACGACTCGACCGATTGAGTTGTGAAATTTCGCAAAATGACTAAACATATTCAGAGAAAAATTAGAAAAAAGTTGGTCCGAATCGGACCCTTTTATTATTTGTTTTTGACGAAGCAATTGGAATTCATTCACAATTAATTAAGAACTCAATCGGATAAGTCGTTTCCAAAAGCCGAATTTTAAAAGACGATATAGAAATTTAAAATATTTTGAATTTTTAAAAAAAAAACATTAGAATTTCATCCTCTCACGTTGAAAACTTTTAATTTTTGGATTTATTGTTCATCGCCTATCGATTACGGTTTTTCGAGTCAATTTCCCATGTTTTTTGCTGCTTAACATTTGGCTCATTTCTAGAATTAGATGTTTGTGGCAAAAACTTAAGGGGATGCCAAATAAAGTCATAATTACAGCATCAACGATATAATGACGACTAATTTTGCGAATTTTTGATGAACTATCATGTTTCTTGATGAAAAAACTAATGAATAAAATAATGACACGGAATTAAATTAAATGGGTTATTTGCGAGAATAAATTAAGCTTATTAATTGTTTCTCAACTAATTTGACTAAAAATAAAATTTGTGCATAATTTAAAAATTCTACAATTATGCACACGAGATGGCGCTAACGAACATGTGTTCACAATTCATTTTTGTGCTTATGTTTGTGACATAAACATTTAGTTTATATTTAAATAAACCGAGTCGATTTTTGTTATATAAACTAATACAGTCGATAACTCGTAAACAATTACAAATCCCATGCCACCAAAAATCGCGCCAAAAAATTCTTCGTAGTCGTTTTTTCATGCAAAATATAACATCGCTCGAGCATCTTCATAAAAAGTGCGAAATCATATTTTGTAAAAATTCTTGCATTCCATCGTTTTCAATACCAAATTTTCATCCAAAAACTGCAAAAACCTACGTTATATCTGACTCAGGCTAGGATTTTTGATGCTCGTCGATTTAAATAACTTATGGCTTACAAATGGAATTAATCCTACAATAAGATTTCTTAAGTTAAACTGAACTGAACTTATTTTCCGAAGAAACTCGGTGTGTGATTCTCTAAAAATGATGTAAAGTTAGATAACCAATTTGCGCCTGATATTTGAGTGGTTTATACTCAATTTTATGGTCATTTTTCTCGTTGGAAAAAAAGGCTTTAATTATAAAATCAGAATATGTCAAGTGGTCCATTAAATTTTCATTAGACAATTTTAAGATATCACCAAGGAGGGAAAATTAAAGTTTAAGATTGACAGCCTGAAGAAGTTTTCGATTGAAATTTTGACGATTAAAAATCAAATAATATTTAAAATTATCGAAAATATATACCAGTGATTTATAGGCGGTTATTATTATTGATTTAAATTAATCAAAATGAAATTTGGGTCCCACAGGTGGTCAATTTTTATAGCCCGATTTGGCCCGAATTACACGCGAACGTTCAGAAAACCAAAAACGAGTTAAAAATACATTTTTTTTTAATTTTCGAAATGAAATTTTAAAATTTAATTTTAAATTTAGCAAATACAACTGAAAATACGATTTGACATAAAACATATTCGTTATCTCACTGAAGGGCATCCTGAAAATGATGATCTCTATAGCGTGTGTTCGAATCCCACAAGTGTTGTCTCAGTGATTGTTTTGGGTATACAAACAGGCAAGGGTTCTTGATATCAGCCAATAAGGTGGCGTGGGATTTGACAATAGTGGGATTCGAACATTTCAAGATTCGCTTTCGTCGGAGAAGGGATAGAAATCTTATAACAAGACATTGTAACGATAATGTATCACAAAGTGTATTGGTCACAACATAAATTAGCCGAATTATTTCTTGTGTAAGGATGAAATCGAAACGTTGAGAAAATTTTTAATTTTTCAAAATTCGGAAAAGTTCAAGATGAGAATAATTGAGGTTGAACCACACGTAATTTTATGATTACTGCTCGACAGTTGTATTTTACGAGTTTGAAACAGAGTCAAAAAAGCAAAAATTCAGGAGCTCCTTAATTTGTTTCATTTAATACTTATTTGGGCAACTATGCGAATTTCGGCAAAATAAGTTTATTCAAAAATGACTTGAAGTTTTGATTTCAACGTTTCGAAGCTCATTTAGTAAAAATGGGTGTTTAATCATCATTTACAACGTGGAACTTGAACCAGGAATTACCGGTTAACGGAAATTTTGTTTTTCAAGATCTGACATTTAAATTGTCAAAATTGATCATTAAATTACATGAGGCCCTGGCTCTATTTTGTTCAAACCGGAACAGATAGGGCTTTATTTGAAATAAAAGTATAACCATTGAAAACATTTCTTCCGGCCTAAACATAAAAATAAACGTGCTGTTAAATCTATAAAAGCAAATTTTAAGAAATGTTCGTGAAAATGTGTTGAGAGAGTTAATAGAATTCGGTGACTGATAAGCGGCAATAAGGATATTTAGTCTTTATTTCTGACTGTCATTATTTAACGATCTTGAAACCAATAAGAAACAAAAAACAAATCACCGTTAAACTGCAAGCGTAATTTTGAATAAAAAAGCGCCCTTTCACTTCCGATGCGCTTTTTCGCGAATTGGAAATATTAACGATATGATATAAAATGCAACAACAATACTATGTCTGATTATTTGTTCAGAGCTATTCACTCAAAAACATTTGATTTCAGAAAAACTTTCAAAAATATAAAAACAAGTCCTCTGAATTATATTTTCGATAATGTTCGTTGAAAAAACTAATTGCAATTTGAGTTTAAAACCAGCAAAATTGAGTAATTTACCCAAACAAATGACTCACTTTTTGAAACCTGATATTTAAGGAGGTTTTATATGCCGATTGTTGTTATTGCTGGGTATTTTTTACTAGATCTATAACTTTTGTTTGAGAAGTTCAAACGTAAAAAGAGAAAAAATTATTGTTCCTCGAACGCTGTTTATAATTATTGTATATATATAATTAATTCTGGATCAATATGTAACTCGTAACACATTTTACGAAAACGATTATAAAAACCCTTAATTTTTCTCCAGCAGCGAATAACTCTCGGAAGTGATATGCAAATTAGCCAACTTCTTATCAAATAGTTTGAAATTTACGTTTTAGTTTTTTGTTAAACCGATATAAAAAGATTCTATGCAATAAATGCAGCAAAGTTCTTGTCGAAAATTTCCAATTTTTTATCTTAATCTCTCTCGATCACAGATGCGGCAGGCAGCGCCTTGAAACACAAACTAGTGTGTTTATTTCGTGACAAATATTACAAAATCCCTATTTATCTCTAGGAAGAAGATATTTGTTTTACAACATATTTTTCTTGGCTAGTTTTTCACGAATAATTAATTTTTGCCATTTTAATACCAATTTTTGTAAGTCGCGAATTTATCAGACATTAAGTGACACAATGAAATTTTAATTAAAAAGAGGAAAGCACAATTAAAGCATCTTTAAAGTCATCAATCAGAAAAAAAAGTGTAAAAAAATGATTGATTTTCTTAAAACGTTAATTGAATAACATTCATTTGAAAAGGCATTATCGATATTGAACTTAAAGTTATAACATCAAATACGGTAATTAAGTGAAATATGTGGATAAAGACACAGCGGATGAGAACTTTACCCGCAAGAACCTCCGATTATACATTTGGCACGGTCTTATCCAAACATTATTTTACTTTCTTTTCATGACGCAGTATCCTAATTGCTACTTTTCATGGATTATAACATAACAGTTGGAGGTGTTAAATGATTAAGTTAAATAATTAAAATGACCCTTTTTTTTGTTCAACCAAAGCAGCTTTAAGGTGTTTTCTAGCTATTTTGTTTATGCAATAATATACTTTTAATTTTACTGAACAGTTAAATGAACTTTTAAAGCTTTTGGATGAGAGTCGCGTGGAGCTACGTAAGAAACTTTTTACAAAACAGTATTTTAGTAGAAGAAAATTGTATATTTTGATTTTGAGGTTTTGTCTGATACAAAAGAATTCAAATAAAAATACGTATCAACACAGAAATCTCTTACGGTGTTTGTTGAAAACGTAATCAAAAATCGTAATGAAATATATTATCAAAAAATCGTAACATTTACAACTATACGGTATTCTTTCACAAATTTAACCATAAACTAACATAAATAGAATTTATAGAATTTTCTAATAAATTGACAAGAATATGCGTGTACTATCAAAGTTAAGTTTTTTGTCACAATACGCCATTGACGACGAGTTTCAACGTAGACGATAAAAATATCAAAAAAACCTTTTGTGACTGTTTATCTCATAAAACGCTAGAAGGACCAATGTGCTACAATCATTGTTTCTTAAATTTTACCTTAATATTTTGAGCTACCGTGATAAGCGCGAGAATTGATTTATTATTTTTTTGTTTTCTCTTTTGATCACGTGTTCAGAATTCTGTCTCCTCGCGAGGCCTCGATCTGTGACGTAATTCAAAAATGTTACTTAGCACCAGAACAAATTTACTTTACGGTAGAAAATTGAAAAAATGCAGATAATTAAACTTCAGTATTTAGTTGGTTTTTCACAATAACCTAAAAAATTCAATTTTTCGAAAATTTTGAAAGTTATAAGACTTTTGTCATTTTCACGATTAACTTTGGTTTGAAAAAAGATATGTATTTACTTGGGATGCTGAAAAATCCGTAAAACGCAAAATAACCATTCATATAGATCTTTATCGATATAAGCGTCAAGTAGGATAAAATCCATTTTGCAAAACGTGTTTAGATAAAATAACGAATAAATTAAGGGGCTTCAGGATTTTGAGGTTAATTAATTCAAATAAATTATGTATATTTTTGGCTAGAACTGGACCTAAAAAGATAAGAGAGATAAAATCAACGTCGCATTAATTACGTTATGTCATCGGTAGAATACTGATATCATACCGAGATATCCCAGAACACTTATTACTAATCCGGCAATTGTACTTAGTTATCAATTTTAGACGATTAACTCTGAGGCGAAATATTGTGACAAAAAATAGAATTTTTTATTTTAAGACGTCTAAGACCAGCAATGAATAAAAATGTTGCTGATCATGTTTTGAAAATTGAATTGTACCCAATGTGTTTTAGCTTTAGGGGTGTTCCCCGAAAACTTGGTTAGTTTATTTAAGGGGCGTTTCAGTCTCCCCTGGGAAAACCCCAAAAGCTAAAACACATTCGGTAATATGCGTCAATATCAATTTTATAGAGAGATTAGGGAGCCTTGATTGAAGCATTTTTATGTAATAGCTATCGGACAAAAAATTTGAGGAAATTAATTGAATTTTCCAAGCGCAATTTTTTTAATTTTCGGTTTTATTTCGGAAATTATTGATCCAAATAAACGATAGAGGTTTTGTCATTTTGACATCGGAATCGGATAGTTTGCAAAAGTTTCGATCCAGGGTCATAACTCAGCAAAATTTTGACTTGAAACATGTTTTTTAGCCGTCGAAAATACTGTAAAAACACAGTTTGTTTTGAATAATTTTCATTTAAAAAGTGTTTCGTAGGATATACTTTATATGAAAATAAAATGAGAAGTTTTGTTAACGATGATCAAATTATTTCGATTTAGAATTGAATCAAACATGGAAAATGAGTGTAGGTTGTAATTTAAACGTCCAGTTATAAAGGTTATTATGACGTATTTCATGGTTTGAGCGAATCTCTGACAAAAAATGAAAAACATAGTATTTTTATTTGCGACGTCAAGTTTCTAAATTTTAGCTGAATTCATTAGATCGGAATATAGCTTATTTTTGACTTATACTGTATAAGTTAAACATAAACGTTGCCTAATAAAGTTCAAAAGTTTGAGTTCAGTTAAAAAAATGTTCTAATTCGCCTCTCAACGACGATTATCTACAAACATTTGAGTCAGTTGGCTAATCTTTAGAAGTTATTAGTATACAGTATAATAATAACTTCTAAAGATTAGCCAAAAAAACACCTTATAACTGACTGAATGACCAAAAAACTGTACTTTTACGTCACGTTATATGGTTGTTTGTAAACAATTTAACACATTTGAATAGTAATTTTTTGACGTTCTAAATAAACACAGTATAATTTATACTGAGTTTATTTCTAAGGTCAAAAAATTGCCATTCAAATGTGTTAAATTGTTTACAAACAACCATATCACGTGACGTAAAAGTACAGATTTTTTGTCATTCAGTCAGTTCAAAGGTGTTTTTTGACTTTTAATATATTTTTTAATTAATAATTATTTAAAAATGTGATTAATTAGTTAACCTTATTTTAATCTTCGGTTAATTAATTGAATTAAGTTACCGTTTTCACATTTATGTAATTTTCAATTTCTTAATCTACTTGCCATAAACGCAAAGGTTATTCTTATTTCAGTAGTTAAAATTTAACAAGTTATTTTTTCTAATTTTTGTAAAGTCTATTATTTGAAAAGATAAATTAATTAATTAATTAATTTAAATCGTTGTAACCCATCCGGGTTTGAATTTAATTTTCTCATACAAATTAAACATATTTTCACAATCGACGTCAACCTAAGAGTTAGACACTTCATTTTTGGAGGATTTAAAGCTTACGTTTTGTCTGAAAATCTTCATTAAAATTTTAATTATTCGTGTTAATTAATGCTGGATTTAAAATTTCTGATTTCAATTCAATTTGAGACAGAACTTGAACTAAAAGAAGATTTATTTTAATTTACCAGAATTTCTTCATTTTAAAATCTGTTTTTAAAATAATTAATTTCATAATTAATTATAAATTTATTATATTTAAATATATATATTTGAATATATTTGATATGGATTTATTTTAATTTTCCAGAATGTCTTCATTATAAAATTTATTTTTGGAATAATTGATTTCATAATTAATAACAAATTTAAATTATTTGAATTTAATTATATCCATTAATCAAATAACGTGACGTAAACTTAGAGTAACTTAATTCTCCAGGGAATTAATACTTCCCTTATATTTAAATCGGAAATAAATTACACGAATTAATCCCAACCGACTTTCCTGTTTATTCATTCAGCACTGCTCGAACGTGTAATACCTTTTTATGAGATTTTTCGGCAGTGGCATTTTTTGCTTACATTTTCGAATTTTAATCTCGATGGCTCTTCTAAGACTAATTTTCAGGATCCCCCACGGTAATTCTAGATGACTAGAACTTATGATACGAATTAAATGTGGTAGTGAAATTTTTGCTTACATTTTGTGATAATTAATCTAAGAAGCTTTATAGCAGGACGTACAATGCGGTGCCTTAGAGAGATGATGGCATTATTTGCTGACATTTTAATTCGAAAAAAAATAACTCTTGTTGCATGGGTTTGAACTTAGAATGACGCAGGAGAAATTTTCGAATTTGTGGCCCAAAAAGAACAAAAATATGAGATCAATTTTTGAATCTAAAAAAATATTATTGCTATATTTTTTATATGATCACGTGCATTTTAGTATTTTCACATGTGTTTTGAGGTGCAACAATAACGCTCGCTTTTTGCCGTCGACATGTCACCGAATGAGAAAAGCTATTTTTGTGTTAGAGACTTTATCATCATACATTTTCTCCTATGAATTTTTTGATAAATTTTTTTTTCTCATACTTACATCAGTACTAACTTCTCTAAAAGTGAGTCACATGGCTGCGACTTTGATCGGGGAATATAATCGGCCCTCACTATTTTCACAAATTATTTTTTTCCATTTTATTTTACGCCTCTGAAATAGCTCACGTTTGAATGTAATTTAAGCACTGCCCCAAGAAGAAAATCCTAGGACTTTATTCAAATTTATTTTTCTCTAAAAATTGACATTTTGTGATATTCTAAGCGGTCATATCTTCTGGAATAGTGAACCGAATTTTTTTTTTACTTTTGAAATCCGAAGACTTTTAAGAACACGCTTGTAGCCCTAGTTTCTTAGTTGAAGAAAGTTGATTTTTGACCAATTAAAATCCAGGATTTTTTCGAAAATTTTCCGAGTGAAAATTTTCCTTGCAATTTTCGAACAAAATGTTCTTTTCCGATTTTACAGAACTATAATAGTTTTAAAATGAACAAAAACCGATAACACCCTAGCATATCAGTAAAAAGTCATTTTATAACCCACTTTTCCTTGTTTATAGATATTTGTTATAATTGTTTATAATGTTTGCTTATAGAACGTCCTTTGCACGTTTTGGTGATTGAAAAAGGATAGCATTTTTGCTTGACATTAAGTTAAAACGCTTCCAATTGGAGACTCCAAATAAAAGTTTTTTGACAGATAACTTTCATACATAAATTAACATATACAAAATAAATAATCGAAAAAGTAACAAAATTATGTTACATAATAAATAATGTAAAAAATAGAAGCCAGTTGTAGTTCTAATGATCGTTGGGACTGTTTTTAGAAGGACATGACATAATTAGAATAACAAGTTTCAATGTCTTTATATAAATAGAATCAGGTGGGTCGTTTTAAAACTTGTCGAACTTTTAAACACAAACTTGCCTTATATTAATGAATAACTAAATCCCGAAAATCTGAAAAAATCTGTAATCTCTGAAAGAATTTGTTTTTACGACGGCAAGATCTGTTTTTTTGCATGTTTTTGTACAAAATGGCTTTTGACTTCAATAGTATGGATTCATAGTAATTAAGGAGAAAGAATGGTACCTCTCCGTTTTCGACTTTGCGCCCATCTTGTGGAGAACCGATGATTGAAAAAGCGACGAGAACCATCACGAAACGTTTTTTTTTGGGGGTGGTTTAGTACTGATATCGAGATTTTCAGCCCAACTTTTTTTGGCGGACACTGACCCCTTAAGAAATGGTCGTCAAACTGTTTGAACTAAACTTTTAGTAAAATCGACGAACTTCTTATGAAAATCAAGTTTTGTTGTTAAGATGAATTCAAAATGCATTGTTTTCGACATCAAAAATTAAAGTTTTAAGTAATTTCAACTGACTTGATTACTGACCGACCACTCAAAAAGCGCATTCTTGTGTAAATTTTCCAGTTCAGCAGGTCTTATACGGTATACAGTTATACGCAAATAACTAAATGCACAGTAAGCAAAAGGTTTTTGATTTTGTGGGGTGCGCTTTCAAAACCCAAAATGCCGTCATAATAGTTTTTGCGATACGTACGATTAAATTCATGTGTAGTATATAATATATGAGTTATATCATACAATTATATCGTATTCCGAGTACAGTAAGAATCAAAAATGCCTAGGTCAAAATACAAAGCCAATTACAAGGTAAAAATTACAAGGTAAAAATACAAACCGCAACATACAAACGAGAGTGAGACGGGCCAACCAACCAATCAATCCTGATGAACACACAACTTGGTTTGTATTTTTACCTAGACCAATTTTGATCTACAGTACTCCGGACAAGGAATAATATATACAGCATGTGTTTTTTACTTGCGAAATGAAAATTGTCCATTTAAGGTAATAACGGCCACTTAAAAGATGGTACTAGGTGGATTTATTTGAAAGCAAGCTATAGCCGATGTTAAGGGTTGAAAATATAATCCACTTAGTTCTCAATTTTTTATTAGCCGTAATAACCCAATTGACAAATTTTCATTCGCAAGTAAAAAAAACACATACTGTATATAAAAATGCGGTTAAGCAACCTCCGGCATATTTTGGCCCTCCTACTAGATAACACAGTCTACGTTTACTACATAGGAACAGTAGGAACAAATCCGTGAAAATTTTGCCCAAAATCAGGTTGCTCCATCAATTTAAACAATTTTGGCCATCTAGACATAAATTTGTCAAAAAATTTCCAATGTTTGTAGAAAATAGAATTTGAAAAATCATTTGATTTGACCGGAAAATGTCGATTTTTACCTGGGTTTCAGCGGTTTTTCCATACCATCTCGTACCCAGGGGTCGGCACAAATAATCTGAATTTTTTTTTTGGATCGGATCGGGATCTGATCGGCTGTGCCTCAAATTGTGGTACTCTCATCTTGGTACTCATAGTCAACAATGATGCGCCAATAAAGTTGGTTCCTATGGCATCGAGAATACTTGTAAAGCTTGGAACTATTCTGACTCGTATCGGAACCAATCCAAAAAATTTCAACTCGTACCGTATCGAAGACTGGTAACAGACTGTATAGTGACCTGGTCTAGTCTATTTTGTTGCCGAATCCGATTCGGTTCAATTGTGCCCAAACATTGACTGTTGAATATCCCTTCATGACCTTTTGATTACTCCTAAGAGATGTGGGCTGAAAAGAAGAGAGAAGCGGCCGTCAAATGAGTGGCTAAGTAGGGGGTCTAGGAGTGTTTTAGGATTGGGCTGCCCTCGAAGCCCACCATCTCTTGAGATTAATTAAAAGGTCATAAAGGGATAATATGCCATGTTGGAAAAAATCAAACTGAACTTAAATTTTGGTGAATCTGAATTATACAAAGAGACGAAAAATTGTTTTTTTTTAATTGTTGGAAGCGTTGATCAATTCAAGAATGGGAAAAAAATCAATAAAAATTATTATTTTTTTGGTTTTTGTACAACTTCCATGGCAAAAAATGCTTTTCTTTTTTTTTATTATAAAATTTTTCTACTCTGATCGTTATATCTATTACGGGCACTGCTGAGGCTATTATCATACCATCGGTGAGACCATGGGCAACACGAGGTGGGACGTGCTTTTCGAAAAAGGTGTTGCCCATTGGTCTCCAGCTGTTCGCTTCATGGTCTCACTGTGAGATGTGGGTTGAGGGAGCCAATCCTAACACTACTAGACCCCTTCAGCACTTATGAAGGCGCTTCTTGTTCTTATCAGCCAACATTCTTGATAATCAAAAGGTGAAAAGGGATATCCCCTTTAACACATTTGCTTAATCTGAGCAGATGGGGCTGAAAAAGCGGCCTCATGAGTGGCTAAGCGGGGTCTTAGAGTGTTAGGATGGCTCCTTAACCCCACATCACTCACGATTAAAGCAAAAGTGTTAAAGGGATCATGCAACGTTTAACCAAAATTTAATGATGAGATTCGCTTTTTAAAAACGACTATCCCGATTGAGAATTTAAGATAGCTGCAACTGAGTACAAATACTAGTGTATATTTCAAAATAAATAAAATTGGTCCGGAAATTGAATCATTTTATTATTTTAACTGAGATTACTGAAATTTTTTAAATTACCGAGTTTTGTAATAAAATTGTAAATAATGGTTTGATTTCGGAATTTTTTTATTGTTGAATATCTGAGCTCAGTTTGGGGTTTTTAAGCACACTCAAACGAATGATCGTTTCAAAAGCCAAATTAATCCATTCTCAAAATGAATAATTCAGCGTTTTAAGACAGTTCGGACAGAGTTACGGTGTAATAACCTGAATTTTTTTGAAACTTTTGTGTAAAAATTATGTTGGCAAACTTGCTAAATTATTTAGTTAATTATTATCGTGTATGCAAAATTCTTTAAATTGTTATTCAGTGCAGACAGGTCGAAGAGGCGCAACAAACTGGTCGGTGGGAGCCCGCGGCCGTCGATCACTCCTATGAATGTGTTTCCATGATCACGGAACCGAGATACGTTCGATCGCAAAGTGCATTAATGTTTTCAATCTTCTTCCCGTTCCCGTCAGCCGAGTAAAGATAATTTCGCCACTTGAAGGGAGTTCAGCTGCAGTCAAATCAGAGAAATTGATGATGCTAGAATTGAGACTTTTTAATCAAGCCTACCGCTTTTGGAGCAGGAATTGGCGGAGTCTAGAAAGTGCGCAGGCATGAGTAAGTAACGGTTATTAAGATTTAATAATATATCCGATATAAAATTACTGATTAATGCTCTCTGAGACAACTTGCTGCTGGAAAGCAAAAAACTAGGCCTCTCTAACATTAACTTAAAGTTCTAATATTTGTACAGTCCCAGTTCCAAAGATTTGCAAAAGAACTTTCGTCTTCCCCAACACGGGAATGGACGCCCAGGCCTTCTTATCGATCCTTTATTGCCCCCCCCAAAAGATTTGGTCCCTAAAAACACGGTGGGGGGGGTGTGCGAAAACGACGCGTAATTTGAAAACGAGTCAGTCCTAAAAAATAGCTCAAACGAGCAACAAATGATTTAATTAATATAAAACATTGAAATTGTTTTAATAGAACTAATGTTTATAATTTTTCTAAGATACAGTGAAATTGTTTAATTATTAGTTTTTTGTTAAAAAATAAAACAAAGCTCTGAGAAAAAGTGATCAAAACAATGGTCCGATTACGACCAATTTTTATTTGTATTATCACTAGATATATGTGCAACAGTTTGAGCTATCTGATAACCTAATCGGCTAAGTCGTTTTTCCCAAAACCGCGTTGTTTTCTCAACACCCGTTCCTTGAAGGACCAATTTTTTCCTCAATGAACAAGAAAGAACTGTCGTTTCTTTCCAACTATTTGAAACTGGCATTTAAAAGTTGAAGTATTGTTTCAAATGCCTTTATTTTATTCCTATTTAAAGCTGTTCNGGACTTTTTAGAAGGAATTACAAATTAGAAACAAGTTTCAATTTCATTATATAAATAAAATCAGTGGGTCGTTTTAAAACTTGTCGAACTTTTAAACTAACAAACTTGCTTATATAATAATAACTAAATCCGAAAATCTGAAAAAAATCTGTAATCTCTGAAATAATTTGTTTTACGACGCAGATCCTGTTTTTTGCATGTTTTTGTACAAATGGCTTTTGACTTCATAGTATGATTCATAGTAATTAAGGAGAAAATGGTACCTCCGTTTTTGACTTTGCCGCCCTCTTGCGGGAGAACCGATGATTGAAAAGCGACGAGACCATCACGAAACGTTTTTTTGGGGGTGGTTTAGAACTATATCAGATTTTCAGACCAACTTTTTTTGCGGACACTACCCCCTTAAGAAATGGTCGTCAAACTGTTTGACTCAAACTTTTAGAAAATTACGACTTCTTATCGAAAATCAATTTTTTGTTAAGATTGAATTAAAAATGCATTGTTTTCGGACATCAAAAATAAAATTTTAGTAATTTCAACTGACTTGATTACTACCCGACTCAAAAAGCATTCTTGGTGTAAATTTTCCAGTTACAGCAGGTCCTTATACGGTATAAGTTATACCGCAAATAATAAATGCTACAAGCAAAAATGTTTTTGATTTTGTGGGGGTTCGCTTCAAAACACAAAATGCGTCATAATAGTTTTTCGATACGTATCGATTAATTCATGTAGTATATAATGTATGAGTTATATCATACAATTATATAATATATACAGTATGTGTTATTTACTTGCGAAATGAAAATTGTCATTTAGGTAATAACGGCCAATTAAAAATGATAACTAGGTGGATTTTATTTTGAAAGCCAAGCTATAGCCGATGTTAAGGGTTTGAAAATATAATCCACTTAGTTCTCATTTTTATTAGCCGTAATTACACAATTGACAATTTTCATTTCGCAAGTAAAAAAACNTCTGAAAAAAATCTGTAATCTCTGAAATAATTTGTTTTACGACGCAGATCCTGTTTTTTGCATGTTTTTGTACAAATGGCTTTTGACTTCATAGTATGATTCATAGTAATTAAGGAGAAAATGGTACCTCCGTTTTTGACTTTGCCGCCCTCTTGCGGGAGAACCGATGATTGAAAAGCGACGAGACCATCACGAAACGTTTTTTTGGGGGTGGTTTAGAACTATATCAGATTTTCAGACCAACTTTTTTTGCGGACACTACCCCCTTAAGAAATGGTCGTCAAACTGTTTGACTCAAACTTTTAGAAAAT
>SCLH01000157.1:55540-77106 GCA_004367855.1 Oikopleura vanhoeffeni
ATTAATTAGGATAATTTTGCTTCAGTTTGAGCTATCTGAGAACGCTAATCGGCTTTTGAAAACCGCGTTGTTTTCTCCCCCCCCCCCCGTGTCTTTGAAGGACCAATTTTTTTCCTCAATGAACAAGAAGAACTGTCGTTCTTCCAACTATTTTGAAAATGGAATGTTAAAATTTTAGTATTTTTCTATGCCTTTATTTATTCCTATTAAAGCTGTTCTAGATTTCGAAGCTCAAAATTTTGTTTGGTTGAAATCTGCGAGTCGTTTTTTTCTTTTTATTTAATAATGGTTGAAAATGAATAAATTGAAAACGTTACCACTAGTACACTCAACACGAAAAGAATAAATAAATATGATTATTGCTATTTTTCACAAAAAATATTTTCCATCGTTTATCGGATCAGATATTTAAACTGAAGATTGAGGCTGACGTAAAGTTAACGTCGTAAACCTATTAAAAACATTATAAAAGCGTTGTTTTTTGGTGCCCGCTTTAAATTTTTGATAGAAATCGCGAAATTAAAAAGGGTTTTGGTCGCTAAGCTGAGCACTAACATAAATCTCTATTTAATTCGATGGTTTTCTTTTGTTTTATAAAAATAAACATTGTGATTAGGATGGGTGAACCCGGCGTGACAAATGAAGCATTTCCTATATAGCACAACATTGAGGAAAATCCGAGGAAGCCATTCTGTGTCAAATTTTAAGGAGATTATTTTTTTGAAATTTTTCGACATAAATTTTCAAAATTTTGGTGCTTCCTCATTGGCTGAAAAAACAAATTGCTTAAAAGTGATTTTTGACCCCAGTCGAATTTTTTTCAAAAATGGCAGTTTTTGGGGTTTGAAAATCACAAAAATCGGCATTTTTTCACAAAATCAATTTTTTTTTTGAAATTTTGAAACCACGTACACCCTAATTTTTAGTAGATGTTGTAGACCAATGATTGATTGACANCATCGAATGGACGCCGAGGCCTTCTTTATATCCCTTTATTGCCCTCTCCCAAAGATTTGGTCCTTCAAAAACACGGGGGGGGGGTGAGAAAACGACGCGTAATTTGAAAACGAGTCATCTTATCTAGTTTTAAAATAGCTCAAACTGAGCACAATTATCTAATTAATATAAACTTTGAAAATTGTTACAAATAGAATTATTTATTTTTCTAAGATTAGTGAAATTGTTTAATTATTAGTTTTTGTTAAAAAATAGAAACGATTGTCTGATTTGTACCAATTTTTATTTTGTATCATTCACTAGATATTTGTGCCCAGTTTGAGCTATCTGAGAACGTAATCGGCTAAGTCGTTTTTCAAAACCGCGTTGTTTTCTCATAAATAAATAATCATTGTGATCTCACAAATTTCTTTATTTTCATTAATTCTCAAAAACCGTTTCAAGAACCGAACAGACAAAAAAATGATTTTTATCAATGTATTTCTTAGCAGGGATCGGCAAAACTGGATTGGATCGTATTGGAATTATTGAATCGGATTGGCTCGTATCGTTTATTTCCGATACGATCCGATCCAATACGATTAAAATTAAGGGGTCAGTCGATCCGATCCGATCCAATATGATTACAATTTAGGGGTCAGTCGATCCGATCCAATATGTTTAAAATTTAAATAATTCAATTCACCATGATCCGATCCAATACAGTTTTTATTTCACCCTTCCTTGATTCGATCCAATAAGTTTTTTTTTCGTCATGCCGATCCCCAGAAGAATTTGAAAAAAATATTATTTTTATCACTTTTCGAGAGATTGATATTTGTGATTTGAGGATGGGAGATTTTTTCAAATATTTAAATTCAGCAAACTATTGGTTTTCTCAAAGTGTAGCACTCTAGGTATTCGACGTCAAAAAAACCGCAAACATCGTCATTTTAGCGACCACCACCTCCTTTAAACCCACTTTATATTCTTTGGTTTTTCCATCACGATTTCTTAACGGGAAATAAGACATACTCAATTTCTTACAAAACTTTATGACTTATTAATTATCATTATTGTTTAATTTTTATAATTACAGCTTATCTATTACGGGGCCTCCTGGTGGTTTTTCACTTGATTTCGAGCCACCTTTTTTATATAATTCGGCTTTTGAAAACAACTCATACGATTACATTTTTAGATAGCTCAAACTGAGCACAAATATCTTGTGAAATAAAAAATTGGTCCAAATCCGACCATTATTTTTCATTTTGTTAAGAAAAACTAATTATTAAAGAATTTCAGTGATCTCAGCAACAAAAAAATCTCAGCAACAAAAAAATTCAAAAGATATTTGTGCTCAGTTTGAGCTATCTAAGAATGTAATCGGATGGGTTGTTTTCAAAAGCACAATTATTTAAAAAAAGTCGGCTAAAAATCTAGTTAAAAACGCCCAGGAGGCTCTGTTATTGTTTATATAAAAAAAATGTTAACGTATAATTAGATGAATGAAAAATAATATTCAAATTAAATAGGTTTGGATCCATTCGTCCAAATGCCAACTATTACTGTCACTGACGAACGTGATGACGATGAGTAAGTTTAATTCATTTAATTTAGGCTGTATAAACCATATTACAGATACTGGATTTTTCGCGCGAAAATGCGTAGGTAATTGTGTAGGTGCTTTAGCAAAACACAAGAAAAAATGTCGATTTGCGCTTTCGTGGTAAAATATCATTCATAGTTTGAATTTCAGACTATCAATTTTTTAATACTAAAATTTTATAAAATAAATTTTTGAAAAAACTTTATTACAGTAGGATGACTTTAAACGGACGGCCGCTTAGGACGGCCGAAAACCAGCCAACATGACTTCAACCATTTCTGACTACAAATAATCAAAGTCTAAATTTATTTTCAGACCATTTCAAATTCAGGGAAATTTTTATTCTGGTTAGCAACACTTTAGGTCAAACGCCCGTGTGTTGCCTTTTGCCGTCAAGAGAAGCTATACAAAAACCTATGTAAAAAATAAAAAATTAATTCACTTTATTTGATTTAATATATCTGAGATTAGGATCTCTAAACCTGATGAGTCGCGTTCGCGTTCGAACTACTTTTCGAAGCTCTTATTGGTCAACGTTGTTAATCATTAGTCAAATTCGATACTGAATCGCCAGACCTAAGGATCTTTACCTTAGATATATTGACAAGAATCAAATTTCAATATTTTAACTTCAATAAATGAAAATTAGAAACCTCATAAATAATACTTCGCATTTCCGGTACAAACTGGTAATAAATTTAACTAACTTTGTTGTTAACATTATGTTCCATTAACCAGATATCCGCTTCAACAAGAACAAAACTTTATTCAAATAATCTAAAACAATGCAAATTGTGATCCCGCAATGATCATACTAAACTGAGAATTGGCTCGGTTATTAGTTGGGTTGTTTGAGGCTTTTTTACAAGTTGGGGAAAATATAAAATAATTTTTTTATCCCGCTTGTTAGCTAGATGACGACATCATCAGATCATCCTTAAGGGGATGGTAGTCAATAATTTGGGTTGAAGAACGATTTTTATTAATATTTCGTCTTTATAAAAATAATGAAACAATTAGAGCATATAATATCAATATGCTGCAAATTGAGTGTCTTTTTGTCCTCACACGTGGCCAGGAAAGCCGTTTTTGATCAGTTTGAAACTATTTTGTAGACGATTTGAAATAAGGAATTTCAAAAATAAAAAATCGGTTTTAATGTGTTGAAGCTATCTTGTAGAGAATTTTTTCTGGTTATTTTAAGACCGAGGATTTTTTGGCTCTGCAAAAATTTTCAAAAGAAATCGATTTTTAGGTCAATTTTTTGTGATTTCACAGGTAGTTTCCAACCCGGTTCTGGAGAAGCCGGTTCAAATCGTCTGTACACATTTTGTGAAATTTGCTTATTTCCAAAAATTCAACTTTATTTTCTCGACAATCTTTTCTAAAAATTCTAATAAGCTCTCGTTGGGCTCTTGACGAGGTCTTCGAATGCACATTTATATCTTAAATAAGGGTTCAAATATGTTTTTTTGATGATTTTAGAGTCAAGTCAAAAAAATCCCGAAAGCTCACTTTGAGAGATGCGCACACACTGTCCGATTTTTTGAAAATTAGATCATTTTTCTCTTCTCAAAAAACCTCGGAATAGTAAGCATTGAGCTTTAAAATATCACTGCAGTTTGAAGCTCGTTTCTGATTGGACCAGCCATTAGTGATTTTTTATTTCCAGTTCAAGATTTTTGTCCGAATACTATAAAGATAAATACTTTTTGGTCTATCTATGCGTAATATAGCGGCAATCCGTCAATGAAAATCATCATTTTCTCTTAATTATTGACGACCACCCCCTTAAAGAGAAATTATTTCCTACTTCACACTTTCAATTTTGAACATAATGTTTCAATCACATAATGATAAATCACATTATCGATGCTGCAAAATCATACTAAAGTATGAAAGTCAGCTTAATTTGATACAGTTCTAAAGACTGGAATAATGTGCCAGATTGTAAGTTCAGCTAGCATTCGATTTCACGCCCTGCTGTTAAACTCCGTTCAAATAATATAACTAGTTGCCAAAAATCTTAATCCGCCTGCAGTTTTGTTGCACAAGGATTTCTACTGTATAAAGTCTAAACTATAAACGTACCAAAATATATTTGTTTTGATAATTATTAAATAATAATTTCCCGTTATTTGAATAATTGTATGGTACTTAAATAGTTATTTAATAATAATCTAATAATTAAACAACAATAATTAAATATNCGCATTTTTGAGCAACACAACTTAAGGGGGTACTCAACGGTTTTTGAGATTTTAGATCGGGGCTCAGAAGAAAACAAAACAAGTTATAGAAATTCTGAAAAGTCTAAAATGAAGATCTATCCTTTTGCTTCCGACCAAAAGTAAAAACATAGTTTTTTGAGCACCACAGCACCAAATGGGAGTAAATTTCTAGAACACTGATTTTGACTTCAATGTCTTTTATGTCGAAAACCGCTTAATGGAAATTGATTACACTTTGTAAGAATAACAATTACTTCCAGGTTGACAGTTATCGGAAATATTTAGCGCAAATTTCGATCGGCCTTGTTCTAGAATAATTTGGTACAGTTATTATGTCTCAAACCTGAATTAAAAAACCGTTGAGTACCCCCTTATATAATGATTAACAATATCTATTACGGGACTTTCTGGTCGTTTTTCACTAGATTTTTAGCCAAAATCTTTATATAATTTAGCTTTTGAAAACAACTCATCCGATAACATTCTTAGTTGGCTCAAACTGAGCACAAATATCTTGTGAATAAAAAGTTAAAAAATTGCTCATCGGAGCAATCTATATTTTTTTCTTAGATTACTGAAATTGTTAACCTATAAATTTTTTCTTAAAAAAATTGGAAACGATGGTCGGATTCGGACCAATTTTTGTTTATTATTGACGAGAGATTAAGGATTAGGCCGAAAGGTCAAGATTCCCATACCGCAAAAACAAAGTCTTTATAAGCCATAAACTTAACTAAATACTGAAAGGTATAAAGTAGTCTCAATAAATAAAATAATTTTGTGCTCAGTTTGAGCTATTTAAGAATGTAATCGGATGAATTGTTTTCAAATTCGACAATATTAAGCCCCCCTGTAGATATGTCAAATATAATATTATACCGAAATAAAATAGTGTTCATATGTCATATTGTCATTACTTTTTATTAATTGGCATCAAATTTTGGAAACAATTTTACCAGATCATTTTCTAAAAGTTGAAAACTTATACAGAGCAAGGTAGAAATACACTTTTCATATTATTTTTTTTTCTTTAATTCACACGGATAAAAAAAGCCTAGTATTTTTCCGTAAATTAAAAATGTTTATAATTTCGGAAGTCTTATGATTTGCACATTTAAATGTTGAATCTTGAAAAAATCATGAAATCTGTTTCCATAATACTGGAAGTTTATTAGGGCGGTCATGGTCCATGACTCATGGATTTTTCAAAAAATCTTAAGCAGATTTTTGAAAGTTTCGAAAAAATTAATTCAATAGCGAGATTTCAAGATTATACATATATTATATATATTATACATATGATATATCCAAACAAATTCAATCAAAAGTTTTTATGAATAAAAAAACCCTCGCCGGTATTATCCCGAATATTTTAATGATTCGCTATGCGAGAATATGATTGNTTTTTTTTTTAACTAAGTAGCTTAACGTTTTTTTAACGCGATCCTTTCAACTAAAAAATAAAATAAAAAATATATTATACCGTAAAGTGCTTAAAAAAGCTTAAAAAGGTGTTTTTTCGTGCTCAATTTCTGACCACCAGGTGGCCCAAAATTTTTTTTTCATGGTCGGATTCTGTTTTTTTGAGAAGGATTCACCCTATAAGTTTATGGAATTATTCCTGAAGCTATTAGCTTGGCAGATAGTGCTACCGGGTATGACCCTATCCATGACTCATGGATTTTTCAAAAAATCTTAAGCAGATTTTTGAAAGTTCGAAAAAATTAATTCAATAGCGAGATTTCAAGATTATACATATGATATATCCAAAAAATTCAATCAAAAGTTTTTATGAATAAAAAAACCCTCGCCGGTATTATCCCGAATATTTTAATGATTCGCTATGCGAGAATATGATTGGTTGGCCGCTCAAATTTACCTCGAGTTCATTGACTTTGTCTGAAATCCAGTGTTATGATTAGCTGGAACCATGTTTCTTTTAGATATTCAGGATTTGTCTGGCAAGGGACTCAGGTAGTTTTTTTATAGGTGCGACAGATTTCACTTTTTACCCCTTTGTCTCTATGAAAATCGTAAGAAAATATATTTTTGGAATTTTATTTTTCAGTCATTAGTCTTAAATTTCTTCTAGTTTCGTATGATACCCATATTGACTCATTTCCGGTCATTTGAAAATCTCAAATTTTGAAAATTTGTGTAAAAAATTTTCGAAAATTAAAAAACAAAAATTTTGATCTGAGCTTTTTTAGTTTCCAGTTGAAGGCAAAAACCGATTTGTGATATCTCATACGGTTCGTCTGTGGTGAAAAGTGAAATCTGTCGCACCTATAAAAAAAACTACCTTAAAGTCTTTATATATATCCTATACGAGGAAGGTAGATCAAAATTGCTAGATAAAAATACAAACCATTTGTGTGTTCAATTCAGGGATTTGATTGGTTGGTTAACCCGTCTCACTCTCGTTTGTATTTGGTTTGTATTTTTACCTTGTAAATTTACCTTGGTAATTGTTTGTATTTTTAACCATAAGGCATTTTTTGATCTACTGTACTCGGAATAGGATATATATATATATGTGTGTGATTTCAATGTTATTTGTAATAAAAAAAAATCATTGCTTTTCAAAACTGTCTGAAATATTTAAGACTTCAAGTGCATTACTTTTTGAGACTATCAATTATATTTTCCGCTGATATTTGTCTGATACTTGATTTTTAAGTTAATCGACTACCCCAAACTTGATGACTAAACTCCTCGGTTACTTTGAAACTGATGACGAAAACAGGGTCCGGGGTCATGTTCATTATTGAGTTTATCCGAATAATTTGTTATTTTGTTCAATTTTCTAATTTATGCGTTTTTTCGGGTGTTTTACAAACTTTGGAAGTACAAAAAGATCTGAACTATGAAGTCCAACATATAATTATTCCCGCTTGTAGTTAACCTTACCGGTTGGTTCGAATATTTTGGTTATCTTCAAAATAAACATCGGATTTTAAACAATGCTTATAAGGAGGTGGTCGTCACATTTTAAGGGTTTTTAAAAGCCAATTGTTGCAAAAGTACAAATTGTCGGACCAACTTTTACTTCTTTTTGATTTATTTAACAGGAATTTTGCATCCTAAAAACAATCGAAAGTGTCCGATGGCTCCTCCAATCAGAAACGTGCTTACAAAATTGACCGAATTATTCTTTAAAATGTGTCTCCTCGCTGAGTTTTTAAGGTTCGACAATGATTCATAATTTAAATTAACCGGACAAAACGTGAGCAGACCGCTATCAAGTGTTTTTCGAATAATTCTTTGATTGTTTTTGAGACATAAGATTATAATTTTTATTCTATCAAAGATAGTTTTTATTTGACGTTTCGGCTAAACAGCCATCTTCAGTTGTGAGAGAAATAGTTGAACAGAATTCGAAAGTCACAGTTTGAGCGCGAAAATTATTTTAAATTATGCGAAATTACTAATTTTGCGAGTTAAAATAATCTAGCCTCAGATTGCGTCTTACATAAAGCTAGATTATCAGGTTACTGAATTGTCCGGAATAACACAGATACATAAAAGTGTAAAACATTTATGTGGTAACTGTATATTCAAGGACGGTTTTTTAAGTGTGATTAACAATCCCTCAAAAGTTGTCTGGTTCAACACTATATCCCCTATTCACACTTTTGTTAATATCTCGGCCCTACTACTTAAAACATACTACGTTTCCTAATCAGGGCCGGGATATTAACAAAAGTGTGAATATGGGATATTGATCATGAAATTTTTCGATATATTTTGGACATGATTTAATATGTAAATGTAAAACGCCCTTTTTGTTACGACGATGTTACAAGGATAATATTCAGATTAGTCATTTTGTAGAACTAGCCTTCAACAAGCCAAAAAAATATGTCAAAACTTTTTGGTATGAGCACACTCCTTCACACATAAGTGACACAAGAGCCACCTTAGCCAAAACGGAAAATCTATCTCCTCCCAGGTTTATTTTGAAATAAACCGAAATTTTAACATAGTATGAAAAACTTCATGAATTACTTCATACGAGCGCTTTTCTTGATTAGTGCCATATTTATTCTAGAATAATGGAAAAAACAAAGTACCGGTTTTTGGACTTTTTTCATCNNCTTTTTGTTAAATTTCGACTCAAAACAAAAAATATGAATTTTTCAAGGTCCCGTGAAAAAAATTTCGAAGAAAAATGTGCTTCGATTTTTACGAAAGTAGGCTCAAAAAAAAGCTTTGTAACAACTAAAGAAAAACGTCAAGCCGAAATTTTGAAGTTTTCGAGGTTAAATTAGAACAGACGAAATTTTTCTACTAAATTTTGAAAAAAATACTCGAAAATTTCGAATTTTTTGCTCGTTCTTATTTGGGTTTTTAAAACATTAACTATTAATTCGGTGCATTTTTATGACATAATAACTGCAGAAAATGGAGAGAAAAGTTGCATAAAAGACCAAGCAAGTACCGTAAAAGATATAATACATGCATATCCCCTATTCACACTTTTGTTAATATCCCGGCCCTACTACTTAAAAACACACTAAGTTTCCTAATCAGGGCTGGGATATTAACAAAAGTGTGAATAGGGGATATAAAACATGTGTATAATACATGTATATAAATTATTTATTATTTATTTGTTGATGAAAAAACAATTTAACTTAATATGCGGCATACATTATATAATATAATATGCCGCATATTAAGTAAAGTTGTTTTTAATCAACAATTATGGTACATTACGAATATTAATTTCAAAAGTTTACAATAGTCAATAGAAAAATACTCATTTTTAAAATGAATTTATTCGATCAACGTTGCCTGGAAATCAGTGTGAGATTTATTTCTATAATCTTTATGTCTCATTGAGATTTAACAAAATTATGTACCGAACTAAATACAATAAAGCTGGTCGAATATTTGCTGAAATTGACATCAAATTAGAGTGCTTAGGTTACTATAGGCTGAAATCAATAGCAGTCGGTATTTTGTTAAACTGAACTTCCTAATGTTCCAGCTCAATTACTGTATCTCTACGTTTGTCATAATTATCTTGACCTTGACCCTTCTTGAGAAAGTGGGGATAAGGCGACGCCACTTAGGCCGTGGTTAATCGTCGTATAGAACGTAAATCATAATATCTGTCAAGGTAATAATTCCACCCTTTCAAGAGTAGCTGTCTCAAGCAGCGATCGGAAGATTTTGCATGGTACAACAAAACACTTATATCCCCTTCAAATAATTTTAGACTTTTTTGATGGATTTCTAAATGTCAAGTTTTTCAAATTATGTCGGTTCAAATTATTTCTTTTAATTTAGAAGTTAAAATTTTTTGGCGGTCAATCAATTAACCCTTGGACACTTAATTTTTCTGAAAACATTTTGGGACAAATGGTACCAAGTATTTGAAGAGCTGTATCAAAGGGGCTATCAGCCCTGAAGGACCATTTTTTGGGCAAAAAATGGAACTTTAAAAGAATTAAACATAAAACGATGATTTCTTGTGTTAACAACATGAATTTAAATATGGCAAAAATTTGATTTTGATGCCAAATTGATTATTTACTGATTGAATTAAATATTTCTACATAATCCAGCTAAAATGGAAACAAGCAAGTGTAAATTTTGAATTTGAGTCATATTTTGTATTTAAGTCAAAAATCAGAAAAAAAAGAAAATTTCAATATCAAAATCTTTAGTTCCATTATTTTTGTTAAGACTCCTAAAAATTCAAATATTACTGATTCCGATATGAATATTGTCTCAAAATTTAGAATAAAATCACCAGACGGCAATTCGCAAAAGGTCGAGTTTTTGTAATCTTAAAAAAACCAAGGTCACCTTGGTCCCAATGACCTTATAAAAAATTTTCTTCAGCAGACTATGATAAAAAAATAAAATATAACTGATTCTTTGATATGAAATGAATCAGTCAGATAAAAGTTCTATAACTAATTTGGGATTAGGAAACAAGAAAATACAGCCTGAGTTTTCTCGTTATGGTGTTTTATTCGCCCTTTGGTTAGACAGCCAAATTATTAAGTTCTCTATAGCAAAGCATAGGCAATTTTGACTGTCTACCCGGCGGACGAAAAAAAACGCCGTAAACGAGAAAATGCAGAATTGTCGATTTATACTTGAGAAATCACCTTTGCTTTCAAATTCAATGTTCCATTTCCTACTTCTTAGTTTTCCTAATAATAACGATCTTTTCAGTAAAAAGAAAACCTAGAGTGGCCAAGGATTTCCCTCAAAATTAGAAAAGTTTAGATAATTTTGCCAAAACCTTGAGACGAAACAATCGAAATGTTATTTTTATTTAACCTCCGATGTGTCAAAAACCAGATTTGTTTAATTTTTTTAAAATTGCACTTTTCAATAGAAATAAGAAAATTTCTCGACCTTATTTCAAAGCCCTAGAATTTTATGTTTTGAAAGAACCCGTAATTTTTGAGTAAATTATTGGGTTATTTTTTAGGATAAAACTCATTTTCAAAAAAAATTATCATGAAGAAAGAAATATTTGTTTTTAAAAACGTGAAAAAAACAAATTTCCAATCTTCGATGGTTCACGGTTTCTAAGCAAAATTACAAATATTGAACGAGAATTTTGATTGAAATTTTCACCTTTACAAAAAAAATTTTGAGACCCTAATTTACACACTCCGATATCATGAATATTATCAAGCAACATAAAAAAACTATTAGGGAATTGTACTATAACCTAACTTTATCGATTACGCGGCCTCTCTTAGATAGCTCAAATTGATAGCAAATATTTAGTGTATAATAAAATTAAATATAATTGGTCCGAATAAGAGCATTTTTTTGCTGAGATTATTGAATTTATTAACTATCAGTTGTGCTAAAAAAGTTGGAAACATTGGTCTTATTCGGACCTTTTTTAATTTATGTTTATCTTTATAATTGTGCTCAGTTTGAGCTATCTAAGAACTCAATCGGATTAGTCGTTTTCGAAAGCCGAATTATACAAAAAAAATTGTAATATTTTAGCTAAAAAACCAGCTAATATGTGCCAGGAGGCCCCGTTATTGATAAAGGTCGACGATTTAGTTTACACATAATTATGAGATTTTAAATTTTTATATCATGCTTTAGTTAGTATTTTGTCAAATCTCAAAGAAAATCGTCATCACGCAAAGTTACCTTTAATCAACCTGAAAACATCGTTTGTCACCCTTGGAACAACACTTTTAACAGTTCATCAGCAATAAATACTGCGAAAACATGGCTTTGAGGATTTGAATCTATAATTTTTTTGTTATTGATCGTGTTAAACATCAACGTAACGATGGATGTGGTACTGTTTGACATGGAAATTATTTAACAATTCTAGGATATTTACCCAAACAATGACGCTGATACTGATTGCATGCAAAATATTCAAATTAATTGAACAAAGTTCCAGGGCTATAAAATGAGGTCAAATTGTTTTTTTTATAATATTTGATGAAAATTTTGAGAAATTAAAAAAAAATGATTTTTGATTATAAGATAATTAATACTGTATAGGCTTCCAAAAAGGATGCATTCCCGCCGATTTTCCATCCCTATTCCGTTTTGGGATAGACTTTATCCCTTCTTTATACGGTTTTTGTAAATACAAACAAAATTTTAGCATACAGACGGAATTATTTGGGGGTATATTTGAAGATAAAATATTGTCAAAAAAAAATTTCCATCCCGATCTCATTTTCCATCCCTATCCCCCTAGGTTTATCCCTTCTATCCTTAATAGGGATTCCCTATCCCTTATGGAAGCCTGCTGTATAATGACTTTCAAATTATTAAGATGATTACAAAGTTTTCTTAATCACCAGTGTTCTGAAACAAGACCAGTTTAATATAATCCCGAGTCGAATTTATTCTCTAATCTTTGTCCCATCCCGATCCCGAGTCTATTTTTTAAATCCGTATCTCATCCCGATCCCGAATAATAATTTGAAGATCTTGACCAGCGATCCCGGAAAATCCTTTTTTTAAGAGATATAAATTTACTTTTTTCCACTACTGCATTTTGATCCCGATCCCATTCTTATCCCGATCCAGTTTCTGACCACTGCGTAGAACTTACAAACACTTTGAAGAAACTGCTTGATAATAAAATAAATTTTGAGAACGTTTGCATTAAATATAAGAGAACAAAATAAAAATATTTGAAATCAAGAGAGTCAAAAAAAAATACACAGTAATCCGATTGATTCGATCCGCGCTGATTTTTGTCGATTTCACCTTGACTACACGTGTAACAATAACTGCGTATAATTTTTGACTAACTTTTATTTGACTCATAAAGTATACCAGCCAAAGTGACTCTCTTCAGTAAATAGGGTGTCCAAACCGTTTACATTTCGGCTTTTGGAAACGACTCATCCGAATCGGATGATCCGATTGATTTCTGAGATAGCTCGAAATATCCAGACAGATTTTGGAAAAGAATCGAACGAAATTAGCTCGAATCTCTAAAGCGAGTCACTTTAGTCGGACAAAAAGAAATAATCTGAAATTTTTGGCACATAAAAATTTGCATGACCTCAGACAGCCTAATTGCCGCCGTGTGAATTTTCCTTGAATTAATGAAATAAATTAATTAATGACTTTTTAGTATTGCCTCTCATATCGGCGATGATGTTGTGTACACAAGAAATCAAGCCAAAAATCTGCGTAAAAATGGTTTTACAATTCCATCCTACAGAGTTTTGCCACTGACAACAGAAAAATCAGGAAAACGACTTGGACATGGAGATAGATCCGTTGTGGCTATTGGCTCAAAAATGATTCAAAATAGATGGACAAAATGGAAAGATGCAAACGGAGCGTATATTGTACCATTTTATTTCTCGTCATCATTTCCAGGTTAGTTTTGTTAAAAAAAATTAAAAATATCATATTGGTAAATTGATCATCAAAATATTCTATGGGCGAGATAAAAGTTAAGTCGAGTGGAAAAGGCACTAACAAAACAAATGATAACAAAATTTTCCTCTCGAAAAGTAACCATCTTAACCAAATTTAAAGAGTTTAACTATTCTCAGTTCTCTAGAAACCGAAATTAACCGGTGCATTCACTGATTACCGGTCAACCGGTAACTGGATTTGGTAAGTAGATTGGTATATCCGTTTTAAGAAGTTCTTAATATATATCCCAGGGTCAATAAGTTCATACCTCGACATTTTTTGGTGTTACAATCAACTTACCGGTTGACCGGTAATCAGCCAAAGTACCAGTTCATTTCGAGTTCTAGAGAACTGTTCATAATTCAACTTTGTAAATTTGGTTGAAAAGGTAACTTAGTGAGAGAAAATTTCTGTCAAAAAGGCGCCTTGTTTGTATTTACTTGTTGTATTTATTTGACGCCTCCTCACTATAAGAAATACTATGCTACTACGCGTTTGTAATTATTTCTAAGCTCAAATAAGCAAGCCAATCAGCGGACATACTGTACGTTTAGGAAACTATACCTTTCTAAAATAACGTTTATCATGTCGCCCGAAAAAATTTTTGAATACAAACCTCAACCGCCAACGCAATTTCTCAATATTGGCTTATTCGGCAATATCGGCCTCGAAGGTATTTTAGCTAAAAATAGTGTATTGCGTAGGTTTTTTGCGGCGATATGAGCCCCCCTGTTGTGACTTGTTAAACAACTCTTGCATTTGTTCGATGACTTTTCGCAGTGTCTTTTTATCATTTTACATATATTTAAGGGTCTGCTGAAACTATGAAAACTATAAAGACACATATCGAGTGGTTTAACACAGAATTGAATCAATGTATAAAACTGGAAGAAGTTTCAAATTTTGATTTCCGATACAATGCAAAAATTCGAGTTATTGATGGAAATGGATGTTGGTCCTATATCGGTAAGAAAAAAATTTATAAATTATTTTTGGTTGTTATATGAAACCACAATAGCGGTTTTCTAGAGATTCTTAACTTGAAATAATTAATGTTTTGGAAAAATTTGAAAATCCCGTAAATTCTGACATCTGTACATAGTTTTGACAACCACCGTGAACTTAGCTTGTGGTTAAATCCATAGGCAAAATTATGATAAAATATCAAGGTGTGGATATATATAAAACGAGTGAAATTGGAAAGTATGTAATCCCAGCTGATATTTATTAGAAATTTTCATCAATGCGAAAAAATAGAGTATAATTTATTTTATCTACGAATTATGGATAAAGATTTTTATCAGGGAGGTCTAAAATCGCTCTCGGGTCTTTTTTCCCGCATTTTTTTTATGGCTTTTTAAGAAGCTTCGGTTTATCAAAATGAGTCAGAATATGTTTAAACAATGGGCAATCTGTAAATGCATGTAATGTAAAAAAATAAAATTCGAAAATTTCGCAGAATTCTTAGAATTATGGCTGGAAACATTCTTTGTAAAAATTGACTGGTAAAAGGCTAGTACGCAAAAACAGATCGCGCCAATTTCGGCGCGGTTTGTAGACAAACAAAGGCGCAATCGTAAATTCGGGGCCCGAGCGTCGATTTTCACACCGCTTCTCATAGTTTAGCCAAAATGTCGTACAAATGCGACCAACAATGAATGCTGTGAAAAAATGATCATTTTTGCGATTTACCGCCACCTAGGAAAATTATTCAAAATTTCGGCCCCGAGCGTGGATTCCCACGTAAATAAAATGGTTATTCGTGAAAAATCGTAGAAATTGGGTCATGGACGAAGGCTGTGAAAAAAATTTAAGATTAATTTACTGCCCTTTTCTAGAGGTTGGACAGCCTTTTCCAAAGATGGATAATATATTTTTTTAATTTCAAAAATTCATCATAACCTTGTCTTTGTTTATTCTTGAGGCGCAGTGTAAAAAGGTCCAGATTGCCTCGACCACCCCCCCTTAATATGTCATTTAGAAGAAATAGACACCAATCCCTTCTGTTTCAACCCAAAAAATTTGATACATAAAGTACAAAGTTGCAATATTTCGATTTCAGAAAATCCGACATTATCTAATAATGTATTTTTCGGGCTGAAATTATTGAACCGTTAAAAGCCTAACTCCGAATTAGTTCTTCGATAATCCAAGTTTGCGTTAAACGATCATTATCGATATATAAATCATCCGTTTACCGGTCGATTACAACAAAAATAGATAAGCCGGTTATTTTGAACCGCTCGGGTGTTAAACGAGAATGAGGATATTTTGTTCAAGTTATATTTTTTTTCTTGCAAAGTTCACTTTAAACTTAGCAAAATCAATGATAAGTGAGAATTAAATGATTTTTCTCCCAATTTTTCCTCGGACAGCCTAATTAGTTTCAAAGCATGAAAAGCGCCGAAATTATCTCTACTTTTGGACAGTTAAATTTCAATTTAATCATGCGTTGTTCAAGTTAAACGTTCAAAATTCACGTTTAATGTATAATCTGACATTTTCGAACTTTATAATTTACATGACCTCGGCATCATGCTTTGACACAGAAATAAATATTTTGCGTGGGTTGTTATTTTAGGTTTAATGAGTCGGACGTTATTATATGGCAAGCTATGAACTCTTTTATGTTTTAAATCGAATCTCCTAAAAACAAAAAAAAACAATTCAACTTCAACGGGATTATATCCTATTCCGAGTACAGTAGATCAAAAATGCCTAGGTAAAAATACAAACCAATTACAAGGTTAAAAATTACAAGGTAAAAATACAAACCAAATACAAACGAGAGTGAGAGACGGGCCAACCAACCAATTCAAATCCCTCGGAATTGAACACACAATTGGTTTGTATTTTTACCTAGGCAATTTTGATCTACAGTACTCGGAATAGGATATTGGTTATGATTGAAATTTCTGAAATTTTCAACTTAAAATGAAAATAATTTGGTCACAGGAATAATTTGAGTGGGTTGTAATATAAGTTGCAACAAGTCAAGGTATTTTATTGCGCCCAAAAAACTTATTAAATGTTTTGAAGCGAATCTCCCAAAAAAATGAATAACTTCACAAGTGACGAGCATCAGCTTTGTTATGACTATGATTTTCTGAGATGTGACACGATGATGTCATATCCTTAATGGTTACCCAAATGAGTTTTTTTTCTTCTTAGTTTACAGGTTCAAGATTTTCCTTTATTATTCCACGTTCTAAATTGATTAGAATCGTTGTGATAACAGTTTGGTTATCGCATGGAATCAAATTATGTTTATAATGATCGTAACCGGATTTGATGGTCCTAAAAAATCATCTTAGAACGTCTTTCAAACAGCCTAAGTTATACATGAAAAGATGAGTCATAATTATGCAATACAAGGGCAAATTACCGGTCTTGCACCGGTGAATCTGATTTTTGCGGTTAGAGACAAATTATGACAAAATCCAGTTTATTGTCGAAATAAACACGTTTTTTAGAAATTCGAATCTAGTTTTTAAAATCTTGAATATGCGGTTCTATATTAAAGCCTGAGTTTTCTCGTTAACCGCGTTTTTTTTATTCCGATCCAATACTCGATGGTGATCGGTCAATATCCAAAATACCTGTATCTGATTGGTTCATAGGATCAGAATAAAAAAGACGCGGTAAACGAGAAAACTCAGGCTGTATATAATCCATACTGTACGAGAAATTAATTGCTGATTAAAATCAAGAAAAATATTTTTTTATCATTTTGTGATATTGGCTCCAAAACAAAAAATGCGTCATATTAACCTTGGCTCATCGACAGTAAAATTACAACCTACGGACATTACTCATGCGTGCTTCAAAGCATCAGACAAAAAATTGATGTAATTTCAACAACTCATGTCATGTGTCACATGATAAATGAGCCCTGATGGCTATTTGATTGTCAAGATAATAATGACGCATTTTATGTTTTGAACAGAATCTCTCATAAGACGAAAATATTTTATAGCCCAAAATTATCTCAGAACATCTTACAAACAATCAAAGTTAATTATAAAAAGATGAGTCATAGTTATTCAATAAAGGGCGAATTACTGGTCTTGGACTGGTCAATCTAAATTTTGCGATTAGAGACACATTATGACAAAATCAAAAAATTGTAAAAATAGCAATTTGAGTAAAAATTCTAAAAACTTAAAAATAAATTGAAAATAAGAATTAAATTTAAAAATTATGAGACCGGTTGATATTTAGAATACAGGACAGATCAACTTAAAAGATGAAGCAAGTCAAAAAAAATGTTTTTTGATATTTTATGTCAATTAATAACTTTTAGAATTTCTTAACAAATTTATAATTTTGAAATAAATCAAATTTTTCAACAATTTGTGACATCACTTGATATGATAAATGCGACTGTATTGTTACTTTACCATCAAGGTGATTATCACCCACTTCGTGTTTTGAAGCGAATCTCCCGAAAAAAGAAGGATTTTTAGTTGTCAAGAGCATCCTGGTTGATACGAATCATTTGTGAAAATATTACAGCATATTTGTTTATCCAGAATGTTAGTTTTTGGACTTTTTATAAAGTTCATTTTTGATACATTTTGTATAACATTTTCAACTCTCAGCCGCTCATCTTTAACGCTGGGCCATCTTCAACTGCGGTCGTAACCGAGTTAAGGACAAGTTTCAAAATAAATAATTATTTTACGGGGATTAAACATATAAAATTCAACTTACCGTATAAATTATACGGTATAATGCGCATAATTTATTTGTATAAAGCGCCTTAGTTCGTAAAGACTTTCGAAGATGAATTGAATTACAAGAATAATGGGCGTGTAAGTTTAACCCCTAAATGAGCTAAATAGCACATATTATGGATGAGCTCTGACACGTACTGACTTGCGAGGGTTGCGTTTTTGTTAAATCCAATTTTTTCTGGGCTACAAAATTAGGCTTTGGTTTTTCTAGTTTTTTAAGCTTTTCATAGACTGCAAAAAATAGGGAGGGACGAGCGATTAAGTTCCTAGATAGAAAAAGTTCATATCCTTTTCCGAACGGAACTTCATCTCAAAAACGCTTACTATCTCTATAGCGCGTGTTCGAATCCCACTAATATTGCCTTAATGATTATCTTGAATATGATTATAGGCAAGGGTCTTGATAATGGAACCGCTAAATTTTATCGATGTGTTATCACTTAAGCAATCACTAAGACAATCACTTAGACAACATCAGTGGGATTCGAACACGCGCTATAGAGATAGTAAGCGTTTTTGAGATGGAGTTCCGTTCGGAAAAGGATATAATTCATCTCAGGTCCAAATTCAGTTTTGATTATAAGAATAAGTTCAAACGAACTCGATTAGACGACTTAAATTACAAAAACTCAGGTTCAAGCTGAATTAAATTGTTCAACAATATATCAATGTGATTTTTTAGTACCGAAATGGTATCAATCAAGTTTTTTTAGGCCAAAAATAATCTAAGAAAAAACTTTTTAGAAGTTAAACAAGTCTAAGTAGATGATCTTTCAAATATTGAGAGCATACATGAGCCGGTATTCCAACCGGCAAAACCGTGAAAGACTGGTTTTTGAAACTGAGTATACCGGCATTGTTATTTACTGAGATGTCACCCTTGTTTTTCTTGATCGGCCGACTGACGCATATACTTTATTAAGTGCTTAATTGTAACGGAATCGACACTAGTATACAGGTTGAATTTCATTTTTTGTCGGTGTTTTGCGCATCACTCAATTTAGAGTGTAATTTATAGTGTAAAAGCAAGTAATGCGTGAAACATCGACGAAAAATAAAATTCAACCTGTACTACGTTGTACTGTTCAGGGTGCATTTTTGCACAATTGACACAGATCGGGCATTTTAGATCCGTGAGAAAAAAATTTGAGTTTTATTCATTTTAATTGCAGACATGGTCTGCCAGACAACGTTTTTTTGATTGATCTCGAGTTTGTTTAATCAAAAATAAATAATTGGTTACAAATTTGCAGAATTTCACATCGCCTTGCACAAGGTTAAGTTTATTTCACATGAATAATAAATAACGATGGTTCAGATATTTAATTTATTTTTCGAGTAATGTTTACTATATCTTTTTCCCAACCAAAGTGAATCTTGAAAAAGATGGTGATCTCTATAGCGCATGTTCGAATCCCATTATTGTCGAATCCCACGCCACCTTATTAGCCAGGGGGGTAGATCGGCTGATTTTACGAATCAATCAACTATGGAGCTCTCAATATTAAGCACCCTCGTTTTCAAGATTCTTTTTGGTTGGATAAAGGATATAATAAAATGAATTATGATTTAATATGAAAGTAACGCTTGGGTATTTTATTATATACTGGTACCATAAAGTTTCAAATGGTGACGAGACTTGAGGTGATTTGATATGAAGCTTTTATACAGAAAGTTTTAAATTTCGCTTAAAATCTCCTGAAGTCTCGACAAATCACTTTTTGTCTCGAAGATCCATGAAACTCACGCGGTGACTAAAAATAATTTGGCTCAGTTTAATATTATGAATCAGTGACGATTTGAAATAAGAAATTTCAAAAGTCAAAATCGGTTTCAATGTGTTTAAGCTATCTTGTACAGAATTTTTTTCTGGTGGTTTTAAGACATAGGATTTTTTTTGGTTTTGAAATTTTTTACAAAAAAAATGTGTTTAAAGGTGCGAAAAGTGACCTTGTAGTCCTCGGGTTCTCACGGGAGTTGAAATAACGGTATCAGAAATAAAATAAATTGACTTGACAGCGAAGGGCTTTTTTATTGGAGGAATTTTTTGCAGCGTTATCGGATGCACCAGCTGGTGAAAATTGACCGGTAAAGTATACCTACCAGTACCGGAAGTCATGTTTCATTAATTTACACATACCAAAAGATGCGCAATTATCGTTTTTCTGGAAACGGTATTATAAACTAGAGGTCATAAGTGACCGCAAGATGGCCCGAGACGGGAATTTAAATCAGGATATAAATTTCCCTCTGGAGCCACCTTGCGGTCAATTATGACCCCTAGTTCATAATATCGTTTTTAGAAAACCGATAATTACGCATCTTTCAGAACGTGTAAATTAATAAAATATGATTTCCGGTACCAGTAGGTATACTTTACCGGTCAATTTTGACCAGCTGGTGCATCCGATAACGTTGCAAAAAATTCCTTCTATGTAGAAAGCCCTTCGCTGTCAAGTCAATTTATTTTATTTCTGATACCCTTATTTTAACTCTCGTGAGAATCTAAGAGGACTAAAAGGTCACTTTTCGCACCTTTAAACACATTTTTTTTGTAAAAATTTTAAAACCAAAAAAAATTCTGGGTTTTAAATGACCAGAAAAAAATTCTCTACAAGATAGCTTAAACACATTGAAACAGATTTTTGACTTTTGAAATTTCTTATTTCAAATCATCAGTGGTTTTACTTCGATCATAGTGTTTTCTGACAGATGCAGAATGATGGTCGATAATGTGTGAATTATTATTAGGTCGTCAAGCATTGTGGTCAATAATAATATATATATAATATATACAATAATATACCAAGTGGTTAATAACCAAGACTAACCACAAAAAAAAATTAACACATTATTCGACTTTAGAGGACTTTTTATCAGATGATTAGTAGACTAACCGAAAAAGTATCGTACCTAAAATAAGACGATTTGAAATAGGGAATTTCAAAAGTCAAAAATGGGTATAGATTTTATTCGCTCATCTTGTAAAAAAATTTAAAAAGAAATGATCATTTTTGCGATTTAGCGTCACCTAGGAAAAAATCAAAATTCCGGGCCCGAACGTCGATTCCCACGTGAATAAATTGGTCATTCGTGAAAAATCGTAAAAATGGGGTCATGGACGAAGGCTGAAAAAAAATTTTAAGATAATTTTTGGCA
>SCLH01000157.1:87963-109544 GCA_004367855.1 Oikopleura vanhoeffeni
TAATTGCCACCATGAGATTCCTTGGGTCAACTTTAGTCATAACCGATATTAATGTATCATAAATTAATTCTATAAAGGGCTCAAAAAATTACGACGCCCACCCCCTTAATGTTAATTTTTCCTTATTGCTCACCAACATTTCGAAATTTTCTCGTATTTTTTTTAACGAAATTTTAAATTTTGGACACCATCTTAAAATTTATAACATGAATTGTAATTTTTTGAGCAAATTTCAGAGTGTTGAATTCATTTTCAAAGTCAAGTTTTTTGATTTTATATAAATTTAAAAATTAATTTTCGATAAGAAATTCGATATTTTGAAAACATTTCCAATTTGCAAACAAAAACTCCAGTTTTAAATGTGAGATGACTTTTATTTCCAAAAAATATTTCCTAAAATTCGTATACTTTTGCGCCTACGCATTTTTTATCGCAGAAGATGGGGTTAGAAAAATCGACCAAAATTTTCTTGACCAAAAATTTTTACTCCATAATTTATTAGATTCAACTTTATTTGAAACTGCAAAAAAAATTAATTTATTTTATAAGGGGGTTGTTGCGATGAATTCGAGATTGAAATCAATGGGATGAAATTCTCATACAAAAAGATGGGTCAATACAAGGGCAAAGATTACTACTACTCTGAGAAGGATAATAAGTATTTATTTTCATATTTTACCTACTGGGGTTTCTCAGAAGTTCTAGGTCAGCCAACATTTTACTACTACACGAAATCAGAAAAGCAGTGCCCCGACGAGTTAAACTTTTTATATTACTCTTGGAAAGTGCAAGGATCGGCATCTACCAAGCCAAAATGTCTCACAAAAGCCAAGCCAGAATTTGAAGCCAGCGAGGAAAAAGAGGTAAGTTCATCATTAATTTTAGGAAACCACCCACGCCCAACTACCACTGAAACAACCACAACTACCAGACGAACCACGACCACATCCAGGTCCCACTGCGAGATTTCTGAGGTCAAACCAGTTTCAGGTGGCCGATGGTCTTGCTCACTAACAAAATGTGAGGCAAAATGCGACTTACAGGGGGCTGTGCCGATATGCACAGAATCGGATAAACTCATGTGTTTAAATGGACAATGGAACTTTGCGAGAACAAGTTGCAAATGTGAGATTCCAGAAGGGACTTGTGGAGCCATAACGGCCTTGAAACCTGTTTGGCTCAAGAGAGGGGCGGAATTTCACTGTGGAAATAATAACAAAGATATGGCTTTTTGATCATTAACGCTTAGCCTCTAAAAACTTAAAATAATCGCTTAACTGACGGAGGTTATACCAATTTAAGGTTTATTTTCTTTCAAATACGTTGAAAAAAGTTTTTAAACAAAAATAAAACTATTAGAAAATTGAAATTACATTATTTCAAGTCAAAATCTGAGCACCACTTGGTCAAATTCATAACAGGACAATTTAAATTTAACGCTCTGGCGCCTTAAAAATATCATGCCACAAGTTTTTGATTTCCGGAAATTAGAATTAAAATGATATCGATTTCGGGGCCCCCTGGTCGTTCTTTGCCAGTTTTTTAGTTAAAATTTTCATATAATTTTTTTGGTTTCTCTGAGATTACTAAAATTTTTTAAATATCTGTTTTTGTTCAAAAATTGAAAACGATGGTCGAATTCGAACCATTATTTTCAGTTTATTTTTCTTTTAATATTTGATCTCAGTTTCATCTATCTGAGAACTCAATCGGATGAGTCGTTTTCAAAAACCGATTTATATAGAGATGTTGGCTGAAAAATTGGCAAAAACAACCAGAGGGCCCCGTAATTGATATATCATTTCTGGTACCAAAATCATGAAAATAAAAAAGTACACTTGTGATGTGAAATTTTAATTCGTCTCAATTACATACAGCTAAAATCGTTTTTTATAACTGATATTCTGATGCAGTTTTTAACAGTCAACTCAAAACATAAAAATCAAAAAATTTTGTTTATCATCAATGATCACTCATCATGGCCTTTCATTGAACCTCAGAAAATTTTCAAATAAACCTACTTTTGATTCTTAATCGAGACTGAACTTTGCAATTTTTGGAGAAATACCATATTCGTTATCAGCGCAGATTTTCAATTTAAATGTATTAACCAGGGGTTGACAGAACTTGATCGGATCGAACTTGATCAGGTGTTTTAAATCTACCATCCGATCAACTTCGATCCGATAAGGTTTTTCAAAACGGTCTGCTTACTTATGTCCATCTTAAAAATGCTTACTATCTCTATAGCGCGTGTTCGAATCCCACTGATGTTGTCATAGTGATTGATTGAATGATTACACACGGATCAACTTTGACGGTCCTAATATCAAGCATCATTGCCTATTATCATACTCGAGACCATCACTTAGACAACATTAGTGGGATTCGAACACGCGCTATAGTGATAGTAAGCATTTTTAAATTGGACTTAGGTTGGGAAAAGGATAAGGTTCGGCCGAAAAAAAACTTGAACTTTTAAATCAATTAAATTCAACTAAAAACGAAATAAAATAATTTGAAAACACAAGGTGACTTATGTGAGGATATTTTTCAGCACTGATTAATTTTAGTGTTTTTTCTTCTTACTATCGGTTTTCCCGTTTCCCTTGGTACTCCGGGTCAGAACTTTAGGCATTGGCCATTTCTTGAAATTTTAGAGAATATTCAGTTCAAATTCCGATCCCGTATTCATTGTCGCTGAGAGACTATTGCCACGATTTTAGAATTATCTCAAACTTGATCGCATTTTCGTCTATGCGACTACATTCTGCGCATTTTCTTCATAATTTTTTATTTATATTAATTTAAACAAATGTTGAAAAATGCGGTGGAAAAGCTCTTGGTAGCAAATGCTCGATTGTCATCAACTTAATACTTGCTAGAGAATTTTGAAAGCGAATTTATCGTAGCGATTTTTTGGTTCCTACTTTTTGTTGTGGCGATTATTTGTTAACCCTAAGGGTTTAACCCTTAAAGGCCTAGAACCTTATTTGACGCAAACTATTCTCAAGCTTAAATAATTGATCGATTTAAATACTCTTGAAATTTTTTATCAAAATCCTAAATGAAATTTGCTTAGTTAAATTCGAAAATATAAAGTAACACTTCTCATCACCTACGGTTCAAAATATATTTTATATAACCTTTTTGCCGATCTTTAAAAACTGACCAACTATAAGGAAAATCCAAGGAAGTCAGTTTTCAGGAAAGTCTTCTTGTTATTCAAGCATTTGAACAATGTTTCTCTGCTATACTGATCATCAATTTTATTTCTGTCTAAGTGAGTATCTCTTTTTTCGCAAAATCTGTTTTTGGCAAAATAACGTTCGCTTCAAAAATTTCTGTTCAAGTACTGATAATCTAGTTAAAACAATGTTTTAAATTTATTTTTGCGCGAGATTTAGGAACGCGTCTTTTGTTGACTTCTTAAAAATTGTAGAGAAAATTTTTAAAAAATGTAAACAAATTTAAAAATTGTAAAATTTTTTTTACGTTATTATAAGTTATTTTAGATGTGCTAAACAATTATAATTTTGCTAAACAGTTATAAAGTACTTGAACTTGACAACACAGCTAGGCTGTTATCGGTTTTTTCAGCATTGAAAATCTATGATAGTTATGGAAAAATGAAAAAGTTCATAATTTTTCAAAGATCAAGAAAAAATGTTCAAAAATTTTCAAACAAATGACGGCTTCTGATTGGCTAGAAATCGACCTACTCAAAATTAGAAAATAGTTTATCAGAGTATTGTCCCGAAATTTCTCGTTTCAACGCAAAATTTGTGTTTCTCTTTCTTCAACTACTTTTCGTAGCTGTATATTTGAAATCTATTAACACGAATTTTAAACCATTATTAACTTCGAATTCAAGTAACCAATTATGGTGCCTGTTATGTTTAGTCGTTTCAAGCGAGTTTTGGTAAATTCCGATCAGTAAACATTATGTAATATGATCAGAAGATGATATTATCACAATTTGAAGAGAATTGATCATTTTTTGTGCTTCCTTATATTTTCGATTATTTTATTATTTTTAATTACACATTGTATGTTTTTTTTTGAATGTGAGTTATTCATTATTTAAATAAGCTTGAAATAATCTGCACAGTTAGACTGTTTTCGACTTTCTTTCAAAAAGTTTAACTTGATCACTGAAAATTTCTGCAAATTTTGTTAGCAAATTTTTTCTTCACGAATTTTCATCACAATTGATTAGTAAATGATAATATACGGTTAAAAAGCCCTTTGTACTTGGTAGCGAATGCTCGATTGTCTGTCCGACTCATCAACTTGGGGTGAATTGCAACAATGACGTTCAAAATCTGTTCAAATGTCAAACTGATCTCAAATGGAGCAATAATGTGAGATCAAGCTGCGATTGTAGACCAAAATGTCCTTCACCCGAAAAACAATTTGAACATATCGCCAAAGGACCAGTTAACAAATTGCTTCTTTTTAAAAAAAATAAGATTTTTACTTTAAAAAAATGAGCAATGGTTGGAAATTTTCAAATAATCTTAGATCTTTAACCCTTGAAGGCCATGAGCTTATGAAGGCTATGTGCTTCTAAATTGGACATATTTCTTATATAAAAATGAGCCAAATGGGGCTATTCGGATATTAATAGTATCATACTATTAAAAATAGCCAATTTGGAGAACTAGCCTTGAACTTAGACATATTGTTTTTATTATAGATGAACCCCTTGGTACGAAACCGCTACGAGGCCACCTTTTTCAAAACGGAAAAGCTACCTCCCAGGTTTTATTTTAAAATGACCTTTAATTTTCACATAACCAGTGAAATTAGTAGACAAAACTTTTGAGGAGCGTTTTTTAAATAAGTTCTGGATATTCTAAAAAATGATCAGTCCTTAACCCTCACCTGCTTTTCTGTGTTTTAAAACACAGAGACCAAAAATATTTTGGGGAAGTATCACTTTGGCCGGCGGAATATCGGAACAGACCATCGAAAGTTCCCCTCATTTTTAATTTCAAGAATTTTGGTGAGTTTCAGAAATTGCTCATCAGACCGAAAATGAATGATTCGGATTCAATTTTTTGTTTAATGCAGTTAAAACAGCACTGGAACCAGATGATAATCTACAAATATACTTCTAAGGATTATTTTTGGAGATGAATATTTTTCCATTATTTTTTTTGGTACCCGCCAGCACGAGGTGGTGTTAATGGCGGTCAAAATTTTGAATTGACGATTTGATAAAGTGCGCAAAAAATTTCATTTAATACAAATTGTGGCTCATGGAATTTAACTCAAGATAGGCAAATAAACTACGCAATTTCGATGGTTAAATTTTTCCATCAAATTACTAAAATTTGTTCTTCAAATAATTAATAATAGTTGTTAATTAATAATATTTACCTCCTTTTTATCGAGTTTGATGCCAGAAAAATTAGGCATTATGAAAATTAATATCAAAATCTCAAATTATATTTTTTGACCGCTGCGCATTGAAGCCATGTTTCATAGTTAGCAAATACTAGTGAACTTTAAAACACTCAGTTGCAGGTAGGTAATATAACATCGCGTGCAGGTGGGGGTTAAAATACCAATATTTTCTTTGAAAAAAGTTCTAGAAGTAATTTTCTGAAAACAGATTTCTCTCATAGCGTCAATTCGCAAAGAGAAGTGTCTTTTCAAGTGAACAAAATTTTGTCCAATAACAGTCAAATTTACAGCATGTCACATTTATGCTCGCGATCTTAATTTTAGGCTTTAGCTCACCGCCTTTTGCGAATTTAATTAATTAATGGACCCTACTTGAACATCTTATTATTACAACGAAATTTCAATAAGCACTCAATACCAGAAAATTTTAACACTCATTAGAATGTCAAACCTAAAAAACCACAAGAATAAATTAGCTGATAGATATAATCATACAGTTTTCAGTGATGTTATGTTTTTCTGACCGTAAAATACTAGTACCATAATTATCTGGTTGAATTTGTTCTGTTCGAAGTGACCTTCCCATCCTCTCAGATTCTCAATTTTAAACTTGCTGAATGTCATTAAAAAGAAGTCCCAAAATTCTTGGAATAAAATAATGTTTGGAAACTTTAACCTAAAACTTGAGGTTTGGGGTATTTAAAATACCGTATTTTCTCCCGGTTTTTGTCAATCGATCGCTTTTCAGTTAGGATTTTTGATTTGTATTTTATAATTTTTAATAATGGAAAATATTTGGGTGAGTCTTTTTTTTTTTAAATCGAAATTTTTAGCGATTCCTGATTGGTCGAAAAAAAAGTTGCTCAAAGTGACTTTTGACCTCGGAAATCGAATGGCAGGGTTAATTCACAACACGTAACATACTTTTTGATTTTTTTTAAATTAGAAAATGGGCATTTTCAAAATCGGTCCTGACTGACCGCGGCCATTCTAAGGCAAATATCGATTTCCACACAATTTGATGATGAATGTGCATTAATCTAGAAGATTTGACTTTTCATAGCACATTTGTAGCTGCGTTTATTTTTGACAAACTCGAACTGCGGAAAGTTTGTCTCTTTACTCTCAAACGTGATATTGGTAACAATATGAAAATCAAATGGCTAAAATTTGTGTTTATCAAAGAATATTAATTTTCCAAGTCTCTCAAACTTGAAAATGTCCTTGCGAATGTAAAAATCTCTCTAGAAAATTGACTTAAGAATTACATGATATTGTACATGATAACAATAAAATCCTGATATAACGGGAATTTATCAGAAAATTTATAAATTATCGTAGATTATTGTGTAACCGAAATTCGAATTTCCAATAAACAAAAATAAGCGTCAAGAATTGGTCTACCAAAAAAAGAACAAAAAATTTTAAGAACCGGCGAGAAAAATTATTTTCTTCTGAAAAGGCACTCCCGTTACCGGAGAAAATAGTATTTTTCTTCCCTCTTTAAAATGACGGGAGAAAAGACTCGAGACCAAACTAAATACAAATTAAGTAAGATTACAAAACGATCAAAGTTTTATTCACGAAACGGAACACTTGTATAATAGCATAAGATGATCACGATAATGTAACGAAAATACCGCTTTGAAATACCATTAATTATAAAATTTCTAATTTTGTATTTATTCAATATTTAGCTGACGAGTCAGCTCCAAAAATTCCCAAAAGATCATTTTATAAATAATTGTTCTCCAGAAATACCCTGCATAAACAGGATTTATAAAATCAGCCAGATAAGTACAAGGGATCCAAACTTTGAAAATATAAGATCTAGATTATATTGTTTTAGATTGTACCAAAATAGATTATACTGAGACATGGTCATAGGACCATCTTTGATATAAAATTTAAATACTGAATCAAAAATTTCATGAAATATGAAATTTTTTAAAATCATCGACGAATGGTCCGGAACCGACATATCGTGACTATTTGTATGATACGTAATGTGAGAATATGATAACTGGCTTAATTTAAGCCGATTTTATTGGCTTATTGTGAAATTCAGGTTGTTGATTGGTGCAAGTATCTCGGGCCAATTTAACTTTTGAATAATCAGGTCCTGATTATCAGGATCTGTAAATCGAAGGCATGTAAATCGAGTGCTTTAACTCCCGTCGTGTCTTTGGAGCCATCCGTGGCTCGATGGACTTTAATCGCAATTAAGGACCCTTAATCATGTATGAATGACAATTTACAAAGTGATAGATCTACTATTTGGATAATTGACGTTTGTGCGTTTTTTTCGAAAATTTTTACTGTATTACAGTACTTATTTTTTGCAAAAAAAATTTAAATAATCAAGAAAACCCTTTGAGCGGGATCAAACAAATTCTGAGATTTTTTTCTCAATACACCATAGCCCCAAAATGATCATGTGACCGTATATTTAAAGAATAAGGTTGGTAAAAGAAGTACACTTTTTTTCAAAAATTATTTAAATCAATTTTTGAAATAAGTGAAGTGCTCCTTTAAAAGTTTTCTAGACTATTTTACCATTACACCAAAGTCCAAAAACGATCACGTGACCTTCAAATTAGGAAATAAGGTTTTGGTTCAAGTACACAAATAGTGATCAAATAACGACGAAAAAATCTTTGAGCCAATAAACATCTATTTAAAGAGTTTTAAACATAATAATATTTTCCAAAAACGTTACGTGATCTTATTTTTTAAGAAATAAGGATTAATATGACATATTGTAATCCTTATTTTTAAATTATTTCGTCACGTGATTTTATTCAGACTTTGATGTAATAAGAAAAAAGTCTTAAAAACGTTTGAACTTGACCCTGGAATTTTTTTGACGTAATTTGACTACTTTTTCAAATTACTGTATATTGGTACTACATGCCTTTTTTTCACAAGTAGTCAAATCACGTGGAAGACTCCTTAAAAGAATCGTAACGAATTTCTCAGACTTTTATTGCATTACAGTATGGCCTCCGATTTAAATAGAGCATCTACAGAAGTCAAAACTTTCGAAAAACTGGTTAATTAAATAAGAATGCGTAGGCGCAGAGGGTGAGAGCAAATTTTTCTTATCTCGAGTAATGAATATGCCACAAAAATTTAAGAGTCATTTTGCTAGAGAATTTTGTAAAACATTCAATTTTTTGGGCAGATGTGATACTCAAATTGGTGACGGTTTAATATTTTTTATTTGAAAATGTCAAATTAACCCTAAATTCGTGTTAGTTATGCTGTTGTTTGTGAGAATCAGCGAAAATGAGAGAGTTTTTAATTTTCTTATTCACATTTGACAATTTTTTATAAAAATTTTTAACAAATTGTGTTCAAAGGACTGTAGAGAATTCTTCGAATAATATGATAACTATTGACAAAATATATGTTGATAATTAATTTTCGGTTATATTCTTGATTAAAACGCAAAGCCACGATTGGCAAAAGGACACTACGGGTCCAGAGATTCTCGGCTACTACGGGAGTTAAAAATAATTGAAAATTTACAAATTTTGCCCTTTTATTTAAAATCCGAGAAATTAACTTCCAAAAGCCAATTGCGTTTTACAAAATTTAACTGGTTTTACCGGTATTTATACATTATTTTACATATTGCTTAGTCATAATATTTGAACTCTTGTTTTTCAAAGTGTTCTTTTATAGTTTTTGTTTTCATTTAAAAGTTGGTGACCATGTCTAATGGATTTGTAGGATTAGATGGATTAATTTTATTATTAGATTATTTCATGTCCGAAACAAAAATAGGAAATGTAGATTTATCAAATTTATTACTTCAATTTTGAATCGACACAAATTGACGTTACACGTATAAAAATTAAGTTTTAAAAGGCTTCAATTTCCGACACATAAGCTCTCTATTTTGGACAGATCACTTTGTGCCCCAAAATACTTTAGAGTTTCGTTATATAATTTTAGAACGTTTTAATTTATAAATGATCCTAATCGATCATCAGGTTATCACTTATATAGTATTTTCGCGTTTTTTTTCTGTGGCTAATATTTAACATATTTTTGATCAATTTTTAGTTAATTGAGAACTTTACACCATCGTGAGTAAATTTCAGTCATATACAGAATGTCACATTTTTGCTCCCATTCTTGATTTTTGCTCAATTTACTATCCGTCAATCAAAACGTTCAAATTTGGCAAACACGTAGGTGCTTCCCAAATTTAAATCTTTTGATTGGCTTATAGTAAATTGTGCAAAAATCAAGAAAGGGAGCAAAAATGTGGCATACTGTATTTTTCTCAAATTGACAATATGCATTGATGCTCATCGATTAAACAAAATATTATTTTGTGGTTCTAGCTTTGGACACGATAAAATTGTGTTTTCTTTTTATTTTAATAAAGGTATGACCAGAATTTTTTTTTCGAAGGGATTAATCAATCCGATTTAAATGATGTTAAATGCGAGAATATGATTGGCAGGCCGCTCACATTCCAGTCAATTTTATTAGTTGATTATAAATTTCAGGCTGCTGATTAGCTTCAAGTATTTCGGTCTGTTTGTATTTTCGAAATCGGCTTGATATTTATGCTGCGGGTTGGTTACCATGACGATTTGAAATAAGGAATTTCAAAACTCAAAAATGAGTATCGATGTTATTAGACTATGTTGTAGAGCATTTTTTTCTGGTCATTTAAAGAACCAGGATTATCTCCGGTTATGAAATGTTTTTAAAAAAATATTTATTTTAAGGTCAAATTTTCCAGATTTTAAAAGGGGTGCAGAACCCAGTTTCAGCGACCTGTATGGAGAGCTAGAGCGCTATTTTTTTTGGCAAGTGAAAATAAAGCGTTTTCTAGGAAACCTTCTTAATGACTAGAATCGGCGACAATGTGGTCAACCTAAAATAAGTGGTCAAAGTTCAAGGTCAATTTCAAGTCCAATTCTTGAGATTTCACTAAAGCCAGTTTTTGCGCTCTAGCGATTTTTCAGTACGTAATTGACTCATATTTGCTAATAATTTCATAAGAAAGTCGACCCTTCCGGTTCGTTTGAGGGAACTGTCAAGTCTCTACGATGGAATTCGCTCTAAACTTTGACCGCTTATTCATGGTCGCCGACCCTAATCCTTAAAAAATGTTTCATAAAAAACGCTTAATTTTCACTTGCCAAAAAAATAGCGCTCTAGCTCATCCTACGTCTTCAAATGACCAGAAAAATTTTTTCTACAACATAGCTTAAAAACATCGATACCCATTTTTGAGTTTTGAAATTCCTTATTTCAAATCGTTCATATCTCAAAATAAATTTAAAAAAAATGATCTGAAGATAGGGTGTCCAAACCGTTCAGATTATGACTCACTCATTCAATTGAGTTTTCAGATTGATTAAAATGACTGTATTCGTAAATAAAATTACTTGTACTTTTTATGTCATTTTGTATTAAAAGCCAAATTTGGTACAACTAAGAAGGACCTTTAATAATTCATACATTTCATGACTATTCTGATCATTAACAGGTTTTTTTCGCGACGGCTCATCTAAGTCTGATCTAACCACAATCTCAATGGCTTTTGGTATCTAGAACGTATATATGTGGAGATAATCGCCAGTAGATTCAAGTACCGATCGAAAATAGTTTAACTTAATTTAGAGCTTTCCAATTTTCATGATTAGCTTTTTGAAAAATCGAAGATAACCTTTTAAATATTTAGAACTTTGTGTTAGAGTTGAAATTTTTGGAAATTTGAAATATGGATTACCGACTCTCAGAGTATCTAATTTTGAGCATTTGATTGGTTTAATCTGACTAATGAAATCGGCCTATTTTGCAATCCAGGGTTTTGATTGGGTGTTAAAATCTTGCGTTGTTTGTATCATTCAAATATTTAGGCTCTGTACTCTGAGGGTCGGTAATTCATATATTCAAATTATCATTTCGTGGAGATTTTAACATACACTCGAAAAAAGGAAAAATTGTTTTTATATCCCTATCGCCTACGTTCAAACTCGCACCTCACGATAAGGAATTAACTAATCTCGGATAGTATATTTTTTTGAAACGGTGGAGCATTTTTCGAGAGACTGATAATTTCTGGTGAAAAACCGGTTAAAATTCTGAAATACCAACAGCTCAGCTACTTCAGCAACCTTTAAAAACTAATCAAAGGTTTTAGAATCAGAAAACAAAGAAATCTTTACACAAATAAAATGATAGCTCTAGTTTGCCCACTTTTATGTTTTACGCAAAAAGTCAAGAACTCTAGATTTCGCACTGTAGACTTTTCTGAACTTACAAAATTTGTAATACAAATAAGTATTATTAGCTTGACAATGAATTATCGAAACGTTGCTTAACCCCTAGACTCATAGAGTATTGATATCCCCCAGAGGCATGAGAGCCACTTTTTTGGCTTGACTTTGAAGTCATATTATGGGAAAGGTTTAGGTGTTAGGCAATTAATTATTGTGAAATCATTGAGATAAAGGATAGACTCGAATTTTTAATAAATTATATTAAGACAATCAAAAAATTAATCACTTTATTTCCGCTGTGGAAAAGTGAAGTTAACTCGAACTGTTTTCNATGTATTCTTCCACGAGATATTGTGCTCAGTTTGAGCTATTTAGATATAGATCGGATTGTTTGCAAACGCCATATTAAAAAAATTTGGCTAAAATCTAGTAAAAAACGACCAGGTCCCGTAATAGATTTCTTTCCATAATTTAAGTAAGGAAATGATCTCCTACTATGCAGGGTGTATAAACGCTCTGCCGAGGACAGTTGTCCGCATCCGGAGATTTTCGCCACTACGGGAGTTAAAATAATTGAAAATTTACAATTTGCGTTTTTATTCAAAATCGAGAAATTAACTTTCAAAGCCATTGCCATAAGCCAATTGCGTTTTACAAAATTTACTGGTTTTACCGGTATTTATACATTTTTTTACTTATTGCTTAGTCTAATATTTGGACTCTTGTTTTCAAGTGTTCTTTTAAAGTTTTTGTTTATTTAAAAGTTGGTTACCATGTCTAATGGATTGTAGGATTATGGATTAATTTTATTATTAGATTATTTCATGTCCGAAACAAAAATAGAAATGTAGATTTATCAAATTTATTACTTCAATTTTGAATCGACACAAATTGACGTTACACGTATAAAAATTAAGTTTTAAAAGGCTTCATTTCCGACACATAAGCTCTCTATTTTGGACAGATCACTTTGTGCCCCAAAATACTTTAGAGTTTCGTTATATAATTTAGAACGTTTTAATTTATAAATGATCCTAATCGATCATCAGGTTATCACTTATATAGTTTTTTCGCGTTTTTTTTCTGTGGCTCAATTAATTAACATATTTTTGATCAATTTTTATTAACTGACAATTTACACCATCGTGAGTAAATTTCATCATATACAGAATGTCACATTTTTGCTCCCATTCTTGATTTTTGCACAATTTACTATAAGCAATCAAACATTTAAATTTGGAGCACTACGTGTTTCCAAATTTGAACGTTTGATTGACGATAGTAAATTGTGCAAAATCAGAACGGGAGCAAAAATGTGCATACTGTATTTTCTCAATGACACATATGCATTGATGCTCATCGATTAACAAAATATTCATTATGAGGTTCTGGCTTTGGAAACGATAAAATTGTGTTTTCTTTTTATTTTAATAAAGTATGACCAGAATTTTTTTCGAAGCATAAATCAATCGATTTAAATGATGTTAAATGCGAGAAATGATTGGCAGGCGCTCACATTCCAGTCAATTTTATAGCTGATTATAAATTTCAGGCAGCTGATTAGCTTCAAGTATTCGTCTGTTTGTATTTTCGAAATCGGCTTGATATTTATGCTGCGGGTTGGTAACCATGACGATTTGAATAAGGAATTTCAAACTCAAAAATGAGTATCATTGTTATTAGACTATGTTGTAAGCATTTTTTTCTGGTCATTTAAAGAACCAGATATCTCCGGTTATGAAATGTTTTTAAAAAATATTTATTTATAGGTCAAATTTCGAGATTTAAAAGGGTGCAGAACCAGTTTCAGACGTATGGAGAGCTAGAGGCTATTTTTTTGGCAAGTGAAAATAAAGCGTTTTTTAGGAAACCTTCTTAATGATAGAATCGGCGACAATGTGTCAACCTAAAAAAGTGGTCAAAGTCAAGTCATTTCAAGTCAATTCTTGAGATTTCACTAAAGCAGTTTTTGCGCTCTAGCGATTTTTCTACGTAATTGACTCATATTTGCTAATAATTCTAAAGAAAGTCGACCTTCCGTTGTTTGAGGTATGTAAGTCTCTACAGATGAACTGACTAAACTTTGACGCTTATTCATGTCGCCGACCTAATCCTTAAAAAATGTTTCATAAAAACGCTTAATTTCACTTGCCAAAAAAAATAGCGCTCTAGCTCATCCTACGTCTTCAAATGACCAGAAAATTTTTTCTACAACATAGCTTAAAAACATCGATACCATTTTTGAGTTTTGAAATCCTTATTCAAATCGTTCATATCTCAAAATAAATTAAAAAAAATGATCTGAAGATAGGTGTCCAAACCGTTCATTATGACTCACTCATTCAATTGAGTTTTTAGATTGATAAAAAATTACTGGATTCGTAAATAAAATTACTTGTACTTTTATTATTCATTTGTATTGAAAGCCAAATTTGTACAACTAAGAATGACCTTTAATAATTCATACATTTCATGCTATTCTGATCATTAACAGTTTTTTCGCGACGGCTCATCTAAGTCTGATCTAACCACAATCTCAATGGCTTTTGGTATCTAAACGTATATATGTGGAGATAATCCAGAGATTCAAGTACCGATCAAAAATAGTTTAACTTAATTTAGAGCTTCCAATTTTCATGATTAGCTTTTGAAAAATCGAAGATACCTCTGAATAATTAACTTGTGTTCGAGTTGACATTTTGGAATTGAAATATGGATACACGACTCTCAGAGTATTATTTGAGCATTTGATTGGTTTAATCTGACTAATGAAATCGGCTATTTTGCAATGCCAGGTTTTGATTGGTGTAAAGTCTTGCTGTTTGTATGATTCAAATATTAAGGCTCTGTACTCAGGGTCGGAACCATATATTCAAATTATCATTTCGTGGAGATTTTAACATACACTCGAAAAAAGGAAAAATTGTTTTAATATCCTTATGCCACGTTAAAATCGCACCTACGATGACGATTCGTAATTTTCATATAAATGATAGTTTAAAAACAAATCCCCAATTTTTGCACTTTTGCAAATTTAATGCCGGATTGTTAAATATTGAATTATCTTCTAATTATGAACCAAAACAGAGTCATTATAAAGTTTGTGCTATTTTTGAGCATTATAAAATGGCAATACGATCTAGATAATATTATTACATGGACAGTTTTTATAATAAGACCTGCCATACAGATGAAAAAAATAATACAAATTTTGAAACTACGTTTCCTCCGATCACATATGAAGCTTTTTTGAGAATTTCGTGATTTATAAACAAATTTTAAACAAGAACTACAAAAAATCAAGATCGAATACAAGTTTTAATTTTATAGGCTCAATTTTTGATAAAAAAAATCCTTCGTCTTAAATGGCTGGAACAAATCTCTAATAGATGAGCCAATAAAATTGAGACCATTTTTAGACTTTTCATGTTTTATTCCTTTGATTTAATACGGAAAGTCTGGCAATTTCATTCAAGACCTTTGGCGTTTGAGTGAAAAGGCTATTCATTAAAGCGAAACATAGGCGTTTTTTGAACGTTTTCGAGTGAAAAATTAGGCCTTTTCAAAAGCCAAAAAAGGTGTTTCCAAGTCTTTTAGTATTGTTATGATTTTTGGATTCGGCGGTTAATTAATATATTAACATGAAAGTTAAAGAAAGTGAAATCGAATCGACTCGGTTCAAAATTATCAATTTGACCGACTCGGGTTTTCTTGAGAATTTTGGTAGTAAAACCAGCAGTTATGTCACACATGCTTTTGTGCTTATTCTTCTCAATAACTTTGTGATCCTGAAATATGGCATCATTTTAAAACATCAATGGTTAACCTTGAGGTTTTTCGGATTACCAATTATTAAGGTGGCGTAGGACATGACCCCATTTGCATTCTAGGCAGTTATATAAAACGGGTATATTACCGGTGAATTAAAATTTTCCATCTAGTTCAAAAAAAAATTCTTAAAAATTTGATTTTTTCACTCAAAATTTATGTGTCACCACATTTTATATATTCAGCCAAAAAATCAAATGTTGGGGAGTTGACGAAAACCACAAATTTATACAAAAAATCTTTTTTCATAACGACCGGAAGTGAGGTAAAGATATTATTATTATTAACCAAAAATGACAACGCAAGATAAACATAAGCACTTTTGAATTTTTTAACTCGGAGACTGTCAATTTTAATTTATCGTGGGAACCGGAAGTCAAATTAGGACCAGTTTCTTTCAAATTCGAAATTTGAAATCTGGTTGACTCGTTTTGTATTTCGGCAAAAAGGAAATGACAGTAAGTCTTTTTGACGATTTAATATCACCAGATAATCTTGTCCACGAAAAACGTCTGAAATTTTTGGACTCATTGACTGAGTCATTGACTCCGCGTTAACAAATTTTTCTGGATTGTTAAGATTTTTGAAATCAGTTAAAACAGCAAATAGCTCGCAAGAACATTTTTGCCTATTTGATCAAGGAGTTGGTTTACGTTAAATGAAAATAATTTAAATTATTCTAGATTTTTCATCGTCATGATTGCGTAACTTTCAAATCTTTCATTTTATTTCGGTCGAATTTTCAGTTTTTGTGAAAATAATCATTTTAATTGAGCTTTTTAATTTCTATTCTAATATAAGTCGAAATTTGGAGAAAAAAAATTCGAAAAAGGGCCATTTATGTGCAATTTTGCAAAATTTTGACCAATAACTTTTGAACGTTATACTTGTATAACTTATACAATTAATACTTTTCAGTAACAAAGCGAACCAATCATCACGTGCGTTTTAATTTTAGCTATAGCTAGAAACATTATAGAAAATTTTAGGGCATTGTAGTTTGATAAAAATCGTGCAATAGAAATTAATATGTTTCAAAAAAGCAATTTTGAAATTCATTTTTATAACATGAACCGACCGGTTACAACGCGAAAATTAACTTAAAAATGAATTACAGTTTCATCGAATTTTTTTGATTTACACCAACTAACCATTTATGGAAACCCACTTTCGCGAATAAAATGGATTCCATAAATGGCAATGGGTTTCCATTAAAGGGTCGTGGGTTTCCATAACAGGGTGATAGGTTTCTATCACAGGGTTTGGCAAATTTTACAGTTTTTTTCTTAAATTACATGAGGGATCAATTATAGGGCATCCGGAACCAAAAAACTATTAAGAGTAGTTTTGAGCAAATTAAGCACCAAAAACAAAATTTATTTTAGTAATTTGGCTATACTGCAGGATATACAAGGGGTTTTCATAAATTATTAGTTGATTTACATATTGTTAATTTGCAGTATAATTGTACCGATAATTTTTGCTCACACACTTTTGAAAGAAAAATTTAGCAATGTAGCAAAAAATAGACAAAAATGTAATACATAGGGAATAAAATAAAGGGAATAACACGCCTACGTTTTTCTACAAATTCGTATCTTTTTGCCTTACACGCCTACGCATTTTTGGGGAGGACCATTCCCTTAACTTGAACAGGGTAGTATCTCATTTTACATTCAAACTTCCATCAAAAAACGCCTTATCTTATGGATTTATCAAAAAATAATATTAATATAAGTACCTTCGTCGAAAAGATATAAAATAAACGATAGTGTTTTACAATTATAACGAATATTTTGAAACTGAATTTGCGGTTTCTTATAAAAATATCCATAATTTTCAAGACATACTGTAGATCAAAATCTGAAACGTGATTTAAAACTAGAGATCATTTTAGGCTATCAGTAACTTATATCTATTATGAGCCACTTTGTGCGGTTTGTGGCAACGAATGAAATGATTTATTCTAGGATTACACAATTATGGAATAGTTATAGAATATTACATTTAAATCCTTATGTAACATAACTTATGTTTAATTCGGATCACTCAGTAAAGCTACTCTGTTTTTTGTCACGGATTTTGACCATTTTTACTGTCTTATTATCACTATCAACAGTTAAGAGCAATTTTCTGTTAAAAACATTGATTTCATTCAGTTCAAAAAATCCTATGTTTCTTATCCATTCTTAACAGAATAAAATTAATTCTTTCAAAGGATTAAAATTTGGAAGACTGTTAACCGAACAAATAATACAGTAAGCAAATGATAATAAATCAGCTTTAAAAACAGTGAATTTTTGCTTCTCTTGCAGAATTTCCTTGAATCAGCAGACTTAATTTTAAGAGGTTTTCGGCGATTCCGATGGTTTATCATTTTTTGAAATTTTTTGAATTTTCCTTTGTAATTTTACATTCAAAATTGTGATTTTGTTTAACATGTATCAAAGTGAAACTTTCAATGATGTTTTTCATTTAAACGACTGCGAGGTTTTGGAAATGTTCCTTGAAAATTTCTGATAACTCTGGATAAGCAAAATTCGAATATCGTTTTTTTTATCGAGCTCAGGAGCGCCCCTAGGCAATATAAAAAATTAGCCAATCGTTAACAAAAAATGATGTTAAAACAAAAGTTTGATTATAGATGGATCAGGAAATTGACTATTTACTGGAAAAAACTGAAATACGAGTATCATGAGGTGATTTAAGCACTATGTTTATTTTCCAGCTTTCAGCGCTAAATATTTTATGCTGAAAGCGCTGTTTTTCGCGAGTTAATTTATATTATAAAAAGGTTTCTAAATTTCACTGGTAACATTTTCAAGAAACATTTCCTAATTAGCTATTTAAATAAAAAATTATAATTCGAGCAGTGGTCACTTTTGTGCTTATCCACAAGGTCATCGACGTTAGAACCATAATTTGGTTATTCTAAAAATTTCTCATAATTTAGTTATTTTCGGTATTTTAGAAACAAGATTCATATAATTAAAATTGGTGCAAACAGAATCACTATCTCAGACTCTCAAACTCTGGTTAACGTTTGAAATATTTCTTTTCATCAATTTTTTTGAGTCAGGGGTGCAGATTAAAATATTTTAGATATTCCAAATTATTTTATTATGCAATGTTTTGGATTCTTTAACTCCCTCACACAAGCCCTTTACAATTGAATTTTCCACCTGAATGAACTTGGTACCAAATATATTATTTTGGTACCACCTGAACATTTCGATTACTAATTTGAAGAGAATACGGTAATCACGATGTGGAAAATGTGACTTTTTCGAAATATATTACACAATATTGGTCCATTTTAAGTTGAAAAATTCAGCTGCAACTTGCAGGGCTTTTTAAAAGCCAATTTGAGTTCAGCAGTAAAAACTATGAAAATTATGAGAAACCAAAGAGTACAGCATTTTAAAAATCAATTTTTTTATGGACGAATTTAAATATTAAAACAATCGTGGTTTTGATTGGTAAATTGTTGAAATAAATTTCGAAAGAATAATCGGAAATTTTCTGAGAAATTTTACATGAGAAAAGGTCCTGTTGTTAAAGAAATTATCATCATAAAAATGTTGGTTGTGACTAAAGCTTTCGAGTAATTTCAAAAAAAAATTCGAAAGTTTTCTATAACTCCTGAAAACCAAAATTATATAATTTTGAAATGAAGCTCAAGAGCGCCTCTCGTCAAAATTAGAAAAAAAATGTTTGCATAGAGACCCAGAATTTTAAGAACAGTTAATTTTTCTCAAAAAAAACGAAAAACAAGAGTATGTAGAAGTTATTTCAAAAGTTAAATTAAATTCTCAAAATAACTCAAATCACCTCTTAGCTAAGATTATGAAATAGTACCTGGAGATATAGTAACTTAGCTTTGTAAACCAACCCGCAGATAAGGCAGATAAAATGTATATTTTAGTCAACTTAAAATGCGTTGCGTTTACAATTATATTTTTATTTCATAATACGTAAATTCAAGGTTATTAGCGGTTCAAAATTCAAAATATGTCCTGTTGATACCGTACAACTTCCCTAAATACATATTCTTGCAATTTTATATTCGAAAACTTTCCGATTTACACCACAAGTATTTCGATCGTGCTTTCAGTCTTAAACACGATCTTGACCGGAATTTAATTTTTTCAACAAGGGGTTAAAAATTTTCATAAGTTGCCACATATATACTTCAGTATATATCCTTCATTCACAGTTTTGTGAATATCCCGGCCCTACTACTTAAAACACACTACGTTTCCTAATCAGGGCCGGAATATTCACAAAAGTGTGAGTAGGGGATATAATATGCCTATAACGTTCTCGAACCTTGTTGCGAGAAGAGTTTCGTGAAAAAGCACTTTTTCAAAATTGAGGGCACGATGCTGCAAAATGTGGTTATTAGTAATAATTTTCAAAAAATATTTTGATAACTTCGTATAATTTTCTTCGAATATCCAAATTGCGGAATCCGAATCAGCCAGATTATCGCCACAAATACATTTTTGATCTTTTTTCTGATTTCCAAGGTTAATTTTAACTCGATAAAAATGGTATTAATTTCAAAATCATTAATGCACGTTATGTGGCGAAAATATTATGATAAAATAGTAAACAAGTTCCTGTGAATACGTAAAATGTTAATTGATTACAAACCTGAATATTTTATTATTTTACGAAATATCTACACTATTTTAATACATAGACAAATGGGGAGCACACACACACACACCACATTTTAAGATTATTATGGACTATCCTTTATTGCCCTCTCCCAAAATTTGGTCCCTCAACACGGGGTGAGAAAACAACGGGGTTTCAAAAACCCACAGCCGATTAGGTTCTTAGATTCGGTTCAAATATCTAAGTGACAAACCACCAAACAGACCGTGTTTCTATTTTTCTCAGACCTTTGTTCTATTTTTCAAAAAAACTGATAATTTAACAATTTCAGTAATCTTAAAAAATCAAAAAAATTGGTCCTATTAAAAACAATTTTTTTTGTTTATACTTATTAGATAATTGTGCTCAGTTTGAGCTATCAAATAACTTAATTAGATAACTCGTTTTCAAATGACGCGTCGTTTTCTCACCTCCCCCCCTCCCGTGTTTTTGAGGGACCAAATCTTTGGGAGAGGGCAATTAGGGGATATTGAACATAAGAGACAGAATTATTGTTTTCTGTGATGATACATCAGAGGAAAACACAGTGTTTTAAACCAGGGGTCGGCATAACTTTTGAAAAACCTGATCGGATCGAACTTGATCGGATCGAAGATTCTGAAAACCTGATCGGATCGAACTTGATCGGATCGAAGATTTGAAAAACCTGATCGGATCGAGAAAAAGTCGATCCGATCCGATCAGGTTATGCCGACGCCTCTTTTAAACACCATTTGGTCGAACTATTTATAGAATTGGAAATTTTGTATGACGGCAAATTTCCATTGAAACCCTTATTCTAATCTTTTGAGAGATGACTACCACCTTATAAATGCGTACTTTTCTGTCAGACAACAAGGCACTTTCGGATCATCTAGGTCGTCTTCTAAAAACCGTTTAGTTAATTTAGCAAAGAATTGTATTAATTGAGTAAAACAGGCAATCTTTCGTGATAACAGATATCCCTTTATCACACTTTTGTAACTTTCTGGTCCCTGATTAGCAAACGTGTGTTTTTAAGTAGGAGGGACCATAAAGTAACAAAAGTGTGATAAAGGAATATGACTTATTTTGATTATAAATATCATAATCGGGCTTTTTGAAAAATTATTTGCGAAATCCAATACAAAAATGTTCATTAAAAATATAAGAAGCCGAATCGCGAAAAAAAATATTTGTATAACTGTGAAAAGAAATCAAGCCAATTTTCGAAAAATCTTGCTCTTCATTGTTCAAAAATGGTAAATGTAAAGCCACATGTCCTGCCGGAACATTTCAACGAACCGGAAAATCTAAATTCCTCATTACTCAGTGTGTCTGTCAAGGAAACAATTGCAAATTTGGTAAAAAAAGAACTCAATATGTCGATTTATTCTGTATAAGTAAGTTTAGACTGTTTTTAATTTCGAAATCAATTAAAGTATGGAT
>SCLH01000157.1:109554-128523 GCA_004367855.1 Oikopleura vanhoeffeni
AAGGAATCATTGAGTTTTGGCAGATTTTGGGTATGACGAAATTAGGAAATCATAAAATCCCCTCAATTAAACCCATATTTCTGTATCCTGATCCTTATAAAATTTTGACGAGTGGTCGACAATTTGCCCGTAACACCGTAGCATGAAACTTGCAGGGCTTTTTTAGCCAACTGAGTTACCCAAAGACAGTGAACCTAGGACCTTGTTGATGTCAGGTGTTACGCAGCTAAAAACTATGAAAAATTATGGAGAAACCAAAGAAGTACAGCATTTTCAAAATCAATTTTTTTTATGGACGAATTTAAATATAATAAACAATACGATGGTTTCGATTGGAAGTAAAATTGTATGAAAATAAATTTCGAAAGAATAATCGGAAATTTTCTGAAATTTACATTAGGAGAAAAGCTGTGTTTGAAAGAAAGATATCATCATAAAAGATATGTGTTGTGACTAAAGCTTTTCGGTAAATTTCAAAAAAAAAAATTCGAAAGTTTCTATAACTCCTGAAACCAAAAATATAATAACTATTTGAAAATGAAGCTACAAGAGACGCCTACTCCGTCAAAATTAGAAAAAAAATGTTTTGCATAGACACCCCGATCTTAAGACAGTTAATTTTCTCAAAAAAAACGAAAAACAAGAGTATGTATAGAAGTTACTTCAAAAGTTAAATTCAATTCTCAAAATAACTCAAATCACCTCTTAGCTAAGATTATAAAAATAGTACCTGGAAGAGTATAGAACTAGCTTTGTAACCAACCCGCAGATAGGCAGATAAATGTATATTTTAGCAACTTAAAATGCGTTGAGTTTACAATTAATTTTTATTTCATAATACGTAAATTCAAGTATTAGCGTTTCAAATCAAATATGTCTGTTGATACCGAACAACTTCCACTAAATACATATTCTTGCAATTTTATATTCGAACTATTCCGATTACACACACAAGTATTTCGATCGTGCTCTTCTCGAGTTAAACACGAGCTTGACCGGAATTTAATTTTTTCAACAAGGGGTTAAAAATTTCATAAAGTTGCCACATAATAACTTCATATAATATCCTTCATTCACAGTTTGTGAATATCCGGCCCTCTACAACACACTACGTTCCTAATCAGGGCCGGATTCACAAAAGTGTGAGTAGGTATAATAGCCAAAAATACTAAGCTATAACGTTCCGAACTGTTGCGAGAAGAGTTTCGTGAAAAGCACTTCTTTAAAATTGAGGCACGATGCCTGCAAAATGTGTGGTTATAGTAATAATTTTCAAAAAATATTTTGATAACTTCGTATAATTTCTTGAATACCAAATTGGGAATCCAATCAGCCAGATATCGCCCTAAATACATTTTTGATCGTTTTTTCTGATTTCCCAAGGTTAATTTTAAACTCGATAAAAATGGTATTAATTCAATCATTAATGCACGTTATGTGGCGAAAAATATGATAAAGAAATAAACAAGTTCCTGTAATACGTAAATGTTAATTGATTAAAAACCCTGAATATTTTTATTATTTACGACAATATCTACACTATTTTAAATACATAGACAAATGGGGAGCACAACATTCGACCATTTTATTTTTTTCAACTTATTCGGACCATTTAATTTTAAGATTATTATGACTATCCCTTTATTGCCCTCTCCCAAAATTTGGTCCCTCAAAAACACGGGGTGAGAAAACAACGGGGTTTCAAAAACGACTCAGCCGATTAGGTTCTTAGATACCAACGGTGCCAAATATCTAGTGAATATAACAAAATAAAAATCTGTCCAAATCAGACCGTGGTTTCTATTTTTCTCAGACCTTTTGTTTCTATTTTTCAAAAAAACTGATAATTTAACAATTTCAGTAATCTTAAAATCAAAAAAATGGTCCTATTAAAAAACCAATTTTTTTGTTTATACTTATTAGATAATTTGTTGCTCTTTGAGCTATCAATAACTTAATTAGAATAACTGTTTTCAATGACGCGTCCTTTTCTCACCCCCCCTCCCGTGTTTTTGAGGGACCAAATCTTTGGCAGAAGAGCAATTAGGGATATTGAAAATAAGAGACAGAATTATTGTTTTCTGTGCATGATACATCAAAAAACACAGGTTTTAAACAGGGTCGGCATAACTTTTGAAAAAACCTGATCGATCGAACTTGATCGGATCGAAGTTCTTGAAAACCTCATCGATCAACTGTATCGATCGAAAGATTTGAAAACCTGATCGGATCGGATCGATTTTTCCGATCGCGCCAAATAAGTCGATCCGGAATCTCGACACGACAGGTGTAATGCCGACGCCTCTTTTAAACACCATTTGGTCGAACTATTTTATAGAATTGAAATTTTGTATGACGGCAAATTTCCATTGAAACCCATTATTCTAATCTTTTGAGAGAATGACCACCACCTTATAAATGCGTACTTTTCTGTTCAGACAACCAGGCACTTTCGATCATCTAGGTCGTCTTCTATAAACCTTTAGGTTAATTTAGCAAAGAATTGTATATGAGTAAAAGCAATCTTTCGTGATAAACAATAATATCCCTTTAATCACACTTTTGTAACTTTCTTGGTCCCGATTAGCAAACGTGTGTTTTTAAGTAGGAGGGACCATAAAGTAACAAAGTGTGATAAAGAGAATATGACTTATTTTGTTATAAATAATATCATAATCGGGCTTTTTTGAAAAATTATTTTGCGAAATCCAATACAAAAAATGTTCATTAAAAATATAAGAAGCCGAATCGGCGAAAAAAAATATTTGTATAACTGTGAAAAGAAATCAAGCCACTTTCGAAAAATCTTTGCTCTTCATTGTTGTCAAAAATGGTAAATGTAAAGCCACATGTTCCTGACCCGAACATTTCAACGAACCGAAAATCTTAAATTCCTCATTATTCAGTGTGTCTGTCAAGGAAACAATATTGCAAATTTGGTAAAAAAAAGAACTCAATATGTCGATTTATTTCTGTATAAGTAAGTTTAGACTGTTTTTTAAATTTCGAAATCAATTAAAGTATGGATTACTCCGCCCCTCATGAGTACAAATCCTCAATATTTAATGATACAAACAACGCAAGATATTAGCACCCAATCAAAACCCTGATTGCGGAATAGGCCGATTTCATCTGGTCAGATTAAGAAAGGATCACAAATCAAAAATGCACTCAGATTTCGCATTTTTTAAATATTAAGGATTTGTACTCTGAGGGCGGGTGATCCGTATAGCTATTACGGTACTTGCTTGGGCTTTCATGCCACTTTTCAGCCAATATTTGTATTTAATTCGCCTTTAAAAACGACTCATCCGATTGATTAATCTGAAAGCTCAAACGTAGCACAAATATTAAGAAAAGACTGAAATTCAGTCACTGAATTAACGAAAAATGGTCCGAATGAGACCATTGTCTTCATTTTTAATAAAAAATGATAATTAAACAATTTCAGTGATCTCAGAAAAAAATCTAATAATGTTCCGATTCGGATCAATTCTTTTTTATTTTATTATTCACTGGATATTTGTGCTCAGTTTAAGCTATCTAAAAACTTAATCGGATAGATCGTTTTTAAAACCCGAATTATATAGAAATTTTGTCAAAAATATGGTATAAAAGTCCCAACGAGTACCGTGATATAGTGTAAATAAATCAGGTGCGTTGCAATATGAAAAAAATATCATCGAAAAAGGATGCCGGCTATTCAAAAATTATTGCGCAATCTTTTTGGGCAAAATGATGTGCAAATCAATCGGAATTTCAATTTATATACGCGTTTATTGACTGAAGTGTTTTTAAAATGATGACAGTAGTAAAGCACCATAACGATTGACCACAAAAATAATACATGACAAGTGGAAGTGAGATTTGGTTCAATCACGAAATATTTGAGTTTTTCATGTTCAATATTTTTAAAAAACCTCAAATTTTTCATGTTTCAAGTTTTTCATGTTTTTTTTTAATAAATCTCATAACGTTCCCAATATTTGTCTTATACCACTGTGCACTTTTGCGCGCATCCACACCTATAACTTAACTAAGGCCAACCAATCCCAGGCGCGGGTTCAAAAGCGTGCTGTGGGAAACACATTTAGTCGACGATACATGTATTTTCTATTTCGTATTGTTATCAATTTTATAATTACAAATAAAAATTGAAATCCCACATATAAAATTTTATTGAAAAATGTAACTTATAATTTATTTGAAAATTACTGAAATATTTTTGTTTAACAAAAAAGAGAAAATCAGGAGATCTTTGTTTTCTATTCTGGTTAATATATGCGACCAGTAATTTCTAAAGCAGATTTAACTGAACGCTGATTCACTGCATTTATTTTTGATTTTAACATCCGAATTTTCTCTTGATAAATCGCTATAATATAATCTGAGAATTTAGAAAACTATCAATAATCTTCAAAAAACTTCTTATTTTTCGTAATATTCAATAATATTTATTCAATTTTCCGGTCCTGACTTCCGGTATTTACTTATCCGGCTTTTGATATTAATTATAAAACATTAAAGTTTAGTTTTCAAAATCAGATTTTGAAAACCGGAAGTTCAAGGTTGGAGGAGAGATTAACTCGTAGGGTCTAAACTTGTGAAAAAACACTGGTGGCACCTTTAAAAAAGCCTAAAGGCCAGAAATCTGTTATTTTAGACTTCCAAAAAGTGTCAAAAATTGCAAAAAATATTTATCTAAAGCCTTACCCTGCCTACTTTTCATAAGGCTGCTAACATTACGCTTATTTGACAATTTCATGTCATTTAAATAAATATTTTTGTATCACTAAAGCATCTTGAAGATTTGAATCAAAAATATTCGAAAAAATTGAACTTGAAACGTATCATAGAAAGTTCTATAGCAAGTACCGTACAAAATCGAACAGGAATACCTTTTGTGAAATAACCGTTCAAAACTGGTTAACAAAATAAGTACCGAAACTTAAAACAATCATCTTGAATATTTTTTGTTTCAATAAAAATCCTATTACGCAATTTATTTTATATGCTATTCTTTCAGTTTTAAAGTACCCTCAGTATTGAGCTCAAAATAAAACTTAATAAACTACTTTTTCTTGTTTATGGTTAACATGAAAGTTATCTTAAAACTTTAGACAGAGGTTTAATTATAAACCAAATCATCAATTGAACGGTCCAGAAACTTCATTGATAAATTTGAAAATTTATGACCGATCCAGTCAACGCGGTTTTTGTAGTTAGAAACATTTTCATTCAATTGTATAACTTTTCTTAAACGGTTCACACGTACGTTACGCGAGTCATGTTCTCTTGCGCGCACGAGCATTTGAGCGAATACGACACCCAAATCTACTACACACCCTCATTAACAAATTACCTTTTCAAATTAGGGCACATAAAACGAGGTGAACTGGATTAAAAGGTTCTCAAACGTTTTCTATGATATGAAATTAAATATTTGACTTATACCCTTGAACGTTTCTGAATTAAGTTATAAAGTAACCTTTTTAATGATTGAATTCACCTCCTTTTAACTCAAGCTAATATGAACGAACTTATCTCACTTGAAACTGTTAATCTCAGAAACTGAAAAAGCCTGATGGCCTGATTAATTTTTTATATTAAAAAATAGTGAGAATTTTCCTAACCAATTTATTTAGAAAAAAACCATTGTGAAAAACCGTCTCAATATTTCACCCGTGGACTCACGAAACAACAAAAATCTGGTCTTCAATGCTCTGGAAATCTTCAAAATGAGCTTTTCTACTCTGCGGGTACCGAATGCACATGGTCACAATGTCCCTCAATGCAAAAAACCGTCAAAGAGGGGATAATGTGTAATTGTGATAATTTTGGATCTTGTAATTGGACATCGATTGGTGACGGGTCGACACGTTCTACTATGAAAACTATCAATAGCTCTATGAAATTAAAATGTTAAGCCATATAAAGTGTTTCATCAAAAAACCGCTTACGCTACTAACTTTTGGGAAATTTATATCTCAATTTTTCATTCAAAAACCGTGTGTTTTCAAAAAATGTATCTAAGTTCTTATGTCACTTTTTCGGTATTTGGGCCGGAAATCAATAAATGGTGAGTTCCGGTATTTAGTTTTTGAACCGGAACTCGCCTTATTTCGAGTTTCTGCGCAATAATTGAATACCGGAACTCGCACAAAATCGAATTCGGGCACAACAACCGGGAGAGTGGCCCCTTATTGTATCTAAGTCAATCATAAGGGCAAAAAATTTTAATGTTCAATACATTTGTTGATGCAGACAGTATATGGAAGAAATTTCTCTTCAAATCTGTTTATTATATACTTCAAACAGTCGTGATAATTCAGGAAATTTGAAATATTGTAGAAAACAATTTCCCATAAAATCCCCTGTAAACTAAATATCAGCTCCTAAAACTGTAAAATAATTATAAAAACTATCGTGTCAGATTTTTAACCGTAAGACCAACCAAAATAATAAACGGTTGATGTACTGATAAAAGAGACACTGGCTGTAATTCCAATATGTACATTTTAATTTAACTCCTACGCTTGTTTATAAATATTTTTATCTGTAAATCACCCATTATACTGCACAGAACCGCACAATAAAAAAATGGTCTATAAGAAGGTAACCTTCTTCATGCATCATTTATTTGATAAAGTAGATCAAACTGTTTTATTCAATTGGCATATTATTCGCAAAATTCAGCAGCATATTTTTTGATTTTAAACGTGAATTTAATCGATATTTATACTTAATTTATCAACAGGAAAAAGTTCCGAATGACCGTCCCAAGGTATTTTTCACGATTAAGAGTAACGTTTTGGAATTGCATTATTTCTTAAAACTATCGTGTTCAACCAACTTGCCTCAAACGACTGTAGTAAAGTTTTTTCACATATACAGTATCACTTTTGAGCAAATCACTTCTGAGCAACTTTCTTATTCAGCCGATGAGAAAGCACTAAAAATGTCAAAAAAAATCGCCTAAAAATTTGACACAGAATGACTATCTTGGATTTCTCAAATGTTGCGCTATAAAGGAAATTCTTCATTGTTTACCCTGGGTTCACCCATCCTATAATAGGCCTCCCAAGCAAAAACTGAGCACCCAATAAAAAGGTCCTATGAATACGAAAATTTCGGACCTAGGGTAGTTTTAGACGATTGAATTTTTAGTCGAAAATAATTCGATTAAAATAATTCGAGTTTTTGGGCACCTCCATTTCCGGTGCTACACCACGTGAGTAGTAATGAAACGACCTAAAAATCCCAACTGAAAATATTATTTTCTATATATCCGAGCGCCTCCCGCTAGAGGGCGCGACACATACTAAAGGGAGATTAACTCAGTGAGTAGGTGTAAAATAGCAATGCGAGACTTATATTTAATATATAATATATACTGTATGCTATAAGATGCATCTTCTATCAAAAATCATCACTAGAATATAATTATTAAGAAAAATCTTAAATTTGGCATAAAATAACAAAAAAATCGCGTTTAAATTTTTTTTTTCTGAGATTTTACTTTTAAGTCAAATAATAAATATATAATTCATATATGCTATAAGATGCATCTTCTCTCAAAAATCATCACTAAAATATAATTATTGAAAAAACTTAAATTTTGTAAAAACTATTTGACATAAAGAACAAAAAAAAATTCGGGTTTAAAGTTTTGTTTTGAAATGTAACTTGGTTTTATTTGAAATAATTGGAAATGTGTATGGTATTTATAGATAAAACCTGCAAATAAATTAACCAAAAGTTTATATTTGAATACATTTGTATTAAAAATGCACGGTAATAAAATAGAAAGGGCAGTTAAAAGTGAAAATCGCACTCAAAACGGCAGTGAAAAGCATTAAATTATTTTATTCGGTTGATTCTTCTATTTTCATCGTTTCATCGACCGATTCATTTTGAGGCGAAGTTGGTGACATCAAAGCACTTCGGTGAATGCTGTAGTTGGAACCATAAGAAAATTGCAAAACTTCTTCGCCAAAGCTTCTTGGGCTGGTTGGCTAAATAAATTTTTCGATGGTGTCGTTCATCAGTATTGTCAGAGATTCCTCCAATGTGGGAATCTGCATACGAGACTTGAATTGGAACTCTCATCAGAGCTGTGGATTACACTCCAATTAAGGGGTAGCGGTCGCAAAAGGTACTTTTGTACTTCACTTTACCAGAATACTAAACGCCTTCGAAACTTTTGAGAATAGCCATTGGTAGATCTATCCTTCCGTGGGTTAATCTACAGAAAAAATTAATCAGAATAATTGTTGGCCGATCCTGATGACCACCATGCAACAAATTCTAGAACACCTAATCAAATTTTCAAATTAACTCGCCTCCTAGAGCTCGCATACGATTTTAACTCAAACTTGGTATGAACCACGGAAACACTTATGTTAATATATAGGTAAATATTTTTAAATTCCAACTTTGTTTTTTCAAGAACTGCGAAAAAACCGCCTAATTTCAAGATTTTCGCTAATTCAAAATCTATCTCCTCCTAGGTTACATTTCAAACATGCAGTATATAATTTGGGAAAAGATTGAGAATATGTTTTTTGTTACTATGATGGTGCAGATTTTGAATATTTTGTTGAATACTAGAAAATCGCATTTTAGTAAACAGGAAGTGAAAACTCGGAAAATGAAAAGTCTTCGATTTACTCCGAAAGTACCACCAATTAAAGCTTGAGTTTCACTGATCAAAAAATCAGCTTACAGCTTTTTGATATTTTTAGTTTTCTGTCGAAAAAGTGAGTTTCAATGTTTTCTAAAAACTACTCAGAAAAATTTTGAAAAAAAATGAAATTTCAAACTTTTGTTAGATTTTTTACCTTTTTAATAGTTTAGCTTTATGATTTCCTTAGCAATTTCGTGCTATTTTCACACCCCAAAGTACCCTAAGAAGAGTGCGACCGCTATCCCATTAACAGACACATGGATGACGTGGTGTTGACTGAGCCAGAGGTAAAACCATAAATTCGTCACTATGAAATTCGTCGGATGACTCGCTTGAAAACGTTGGAGTATCCACTACCATTGGAGTATCCCATTTGTTCAAAATTATCGATATTTATTATTTCGTCGTCATCATCTTCACTTTCTTCATCATCTAGATCCACGTCCTGTGAGGGGCAAAAAGAATAAATTTTATCAGGCTTAGAAGTCTGACTTTGATACTTTATTAACTCCTGATTTTTATTCATCTCGAGTTTGCAAAAAAAAATAAAATTTAACATTACACTCGAGATCGAGAAAGAGCGAGCATTCTGAGTCAAAAGCGGCAAATTATTTCAGCTTTTGAAAAGGATTGATCTTATTTAGTTTTAACATTGCTCAAACTGGGCACAAATTTGAGTTAACAATAAAATAAAATGTGAATCGAACAATTTTTCAAATTTTTTTTCAGAGAATACTGAAATGGTTAAATTAATAGTTTTTGGTAAAATAAATAGGAAACAATGGTTCTATTTGAAATTTTATTTTATTGTTCACTGGAAATTTATGCTCAGTTTGAGCTATCTGAAAACATACTTACGCTGCTCCCATACGAAAGATTTTTCGGGACGCCAGCTTGTGTGCGATTCCGCAAAATTTGGTACTTTTGACCGACCCCTTGGTCATGTGCAGGTGATACTCCGATTTTTGGTGGAGTTCCAAACTTTCTCGGTCAAAATATATCTGCTTGCAACTATGGCAAACATAGATCTTACGACCAGGCTCATTATTTTCATTACCTCCTCTACCAGCCTCTCTGTATGGCCCATTTTTATTTGGTTTTCTTGCTTGATAAAGCGCTTTATCCATTATACTACCGGAATAAAAAAATTGAAAAAAATTTTGCAATTAAAAAAAGTCCAAAAATTGAAATTTTTTTTCCGACCTTGATTTTTGATCTGATTCAATTTTTTTACTTGCAAAAAATTTGTTCTAGGAAGTTTTACTTAAAAACAAGCTACCCCCTTAAACACAAAAACAAGCTACCCTCTTAAACACAAAAACACCACTCACAAAAACCTACGCAAACTCAAAAACGACGTTTTCGCTAAGGCGCGCCCTCACGCGGGGAGCGCTCACGTATATAGGAAATTAAATTTAGAGCTGGGAATTTTAGTTCGTTTCATTACTACTCACGTGATCGTGAGTGTTTATATAATTTGAGATGTCAATCTAAAGCAAAATTTTACGCTCCACCAGAAAAAGTGAGTTAGCATTGCGAAAAAAGATGCACATTTTGCTTTTTGTTGAAAATAAAACTTTCACCACTCAAAACAGCGCCACCAAGTGATTGCACTAAATAATATTTTCGGGAAAAAATTTTTACGTGCGAAACTAACCTAGGTTCTAAAGTTTCAGGTTCATAGGACCTTTTTATCGGGTAGCTGATTTTTTGCTCGGGAGGCCTACTTCATAGGAAGTACCTATATATGATATACTGGTCTATGCCAAATTATATGGCGCGTTTAGTGGTGAAAATATTTTTTCGCAAAAATAATTTTTTTTCAATACAAATCAATATTTACATATTGTACTGAAAAATTCGCAATTTTCACCAAAAATAAGGGTTTTACGACTTAAAACCCGTCTAATATAGCTTTTCAGAGACTTATTTTCTTCTCAACGCAATATCGTGGATTGGTTCACTTAAAAACTATGTCTTTGAGTGCGGCTCTATGGATCAAAATTTTGAAGTTTAGATTTTTAAACCCTCCGCCGAAAGTTTTTCTAAAATTTAATATGAAAATTAAAAAAAAATTGCGGACAATTCAGCCATTTAAAAAAATGAAAAAATTTGTAAATTTATTCAAAGTTTTTTTCAAATTTTTTTTTTCTTAAAATAATGAAATTGACAATTTCAAATTGTGGGTCAATTTAGGACTTTCCGTTTTAAAGCGGTCATTAAATTTCCTTTGACTATCTTTTACGTTTTACAGTCTTTTGCAATAAGCCTCATTAAATTTGAAATAAGAAACTGCAGGTTTGTTACAAGCAAGTAATTATGTGACACTGTGACAGTGTAATTGGACGAATTTCCTTATCCGGTTGATTATTTTTCATGATTTTAGAACCAGTTTTAAAACTGTTGAGACAGCAGTGTTTAGTGCTTCAAGTTTTAAACGAATTTTTTCCAACTTCAAATGGTTGATATGGTTTCACGGATTGGTTTTCAATATGAGTCTGAATTAAGGTAGGCCGGGCCTCCTAGGCCCTACAATATTTTTTGAAGAAAAATAACGTTGTGAAAAAAGTTCCAAAATTTCATCTGGAAATTGTTAAAAACCGCTCAACTGTTTTTAAATAGCATCATTTGTCTTAGAATTTTTGAAATAAATAAAAGTGAGAGTAATTTCAAGCCAAATGATAGACAAAATGTTTTTGAAAAATGCTGATTTTTGAAAAACCGCGCAAAATCTCTTCAAACATTTGTTCAGGGTCAATTTCAGTACGGAAACTAAAAGTGCTCCGAACTTTCCGGACCGAAAATCTAAGCTGGTCGATTTTTCAAGCTTCTACCTTGGTCTCGATCCCTGACGATTTTGAAATCTTCATTTTTTCCCAAATTTTCAAATTATGACGCCATTTTGAACGCCAACGGGTTTTTAATCATTTAACGTAAAAATATATTTGGGCCCACATATCGCCGAAACTGCCCAATATCGCCGTTTTTTTGAAAAACTTTTGGACCTATTGGCCCTCCCCGTAATAGCTTTTTATGAAAAATTACATCGTTTTAAATAGTTGATTACTATTTGAATAATTTGCAAAATTCAATTGTTTTAAATTGTTGATAACTTTTTGAAACATTAGCAATTTTGAATTATTCGAATAATAATTGTTTTTAGCATAAATTCATTGTGTTAAATTGTTGATAACTAAAAATTATTAAAATTAAGGGATTAAGAACTCAGCTTAGTGGAAATGGCACCCGTTTTTCCAGGGCTTCTTAACCGTTTTTCGTGTCTACTTTACCTGACGAATGATCCTCGGCTCGAAATTTGAAAGCCGGTTGAACTCAGCACCTCGATGCCTCTTCATACTTTATATCAGATAATGAACCGAAAATATACTTCTAAACTATTAGAAATTTTTGTTTCAGATAATCGGGTTCAAATAATACCATGAAAGTTTTCACGAGTTGAATGATTAATAAATGAGAAGCAATTTATCTACAGTTCCTGATGATTTTTATGTATCGGTTCATACTAATGATAAAATAATGTCGATTACGGGGCCTCCTCGTACATTTCAGCCATTTTATTAGCCAAAATTTTCATCATATTCGGCTTGGAAAACAATTTTTCCGATGAAATTCTTAGATAGGTCAAACTGAGCACAAATATTAAGTCAATAATAAGATATGGCAAATGGGTCCGAATCAGACCATTTTTTAATTTTTTTCTAAGATTACTGAAATTGTTTAATGACCAGTCTTTGTGAAACAATTGGGAACCATAGTCTGATTCGGGCCACTTTCTTAATTTATTTTTATTTAAATAGTTTTGCTCAGTTTCAGTCATCTAAGAATTTAATCGGATAAGTCGTTTTTTAAAGCAAAATTATATACAAATGTTGGTTAAAAAGTGGCTTATATCCCTTTATCACACTTTGGTTAGAATGCGTAGCCACAAGTTGTGGCCCACAACATTAAAATCACACGTTAAAAGGAATAGTGGCTACGCAATCTAAGCAAAAAGTGATAAAGGGATATACCGAGAATGTTGGAAACAAAAAAAAATTTACTTTTGTTTTTTTGTGAACCCTTCTACTATTGCGTATTAACTCGTATTAAATCGTTGGAAATTGTAAAGCTTGAAAATTCTAGAATATAAATTGCATTTGTAGAATATTTTTTCTTAAATTTCCTACAGTTAATACTTTCACAAAAATTCATTTTTATTTTTGGCTGATTTTTCCACAACTTTAAGTATTTTTTACTTTTCTCTATAAAAATGTCGTACTTAACAAAATGACCCTCAAATTTGCTTCAAGGGGTCAAATTTGAAAAAGTGTTTTCAAAATAATACATTTTGCGTACAAAATTGCGTGGGTTTTTTGACAATACTGAAAAATTCAGCGATATTCTTTAAAGTGATTTCATTTTCAAATTAAAGTGCCTCTCAGAATGGTTACCGTTACAGTTGTTGTATGGAAATGACTCATCCGATTCAGGTCTTAAATAACTCACAATGATCAGATTAAACAAGAAATCTGTCTAAAAATTCCGAATCGTACCATTTTGTCATTTTTTTCAAAAAACATTTGAGATTCATTACTGGTTGAGTCATTTTTTCTGTATGGCTTTTGCTGGACTTGCTCTCTGGTCCAATGAGAAGAAGGAAAAGAGGAAGAATTTGCCTTAGTTGTTTAGGTCCGCTCAAAGCCATACAAAACAGGGACTCATCCAGTAACGTTCTTGAAGAAGATTGACAAATGGTCCGATTCAGTTAATTTTGTTAATATTTCCTCCCTGAAGTTGTGTGGTGGTTTTTAGTTATCTCATAACTCAATCAAATGAGTCCTATAGAAAAATCGAAATGAGAAAAAAAGCTCGAAAAATAAATGTAAAAATGAGTAGTTTCGCAAAAACGTTAATATTTCAAATTTCTTACAAAAAATTATGTTCGATAGGAAATGAGTACTTCAAATTCTAAAATGACCCTCAAAACGTTTTTGAGCCGTTCCATGAAGTACAACAAATATTCAAAGCAGTTTCTTAACGTAATCCGATTCTGAATTAATATTCGCATAATCAAACTGATTTAATACTGTATTTGCCAAAATTGATTTCTTGAATGGCCTTGGAAGTTTTCGGTTCACTGTGAACAAAGCTGGTTTAATTAGTCATGCAATTTAATTAAAATCAATGGTTCAGCTAATGATTGCCTTCATTAAGGTTTGTTTTAAGTTTTTTTGGAACCCTGTACAATTTATTTAACTGGTTTTAGAAGATTATTATGAAACATACTTTTAACGTTTCCAATAATTCTCTCTTTTTCGAAGCATATCTTTTTAACAATAGCTTTTCATTGAGACTTTTTCAATTATAAACGTATCCTGAAAATCTGAGAATTTTGTTTTTAGAAGACTGATTATAAATTTTAATTTTTAGTGCATTTTAGGAGGTGGGTATCGTTTTTTTGCGCCCTTTATAGAATTAATTAATAATATATAACTATCGATTATGACTATAGTTGAGCCAAAAGATCTCATGGTGGCAATTATTTTCACTCAGATTTTTCCCAACTGCCCTAGAATTATTCTGAGGCGTCATTGAAAGGTATCAAAAAGCAACACCCACCCCCTTACGATTAATATACTTTTTAATCTAGAATCATCTTTGAAAATAAGGCTGGTTCATGCAAAAGTTTAGACCGTGTCTTGAAGTTTTGACAATTCTGCTAGTATTTAAAATTTGTTTAATTATTAGCTACGTAGCACAAAAATCCCGACTAATGCAGTAGGCATATTTTTTCACCCTCACATAATTTTTTCTCAAACTCTGTTTCACCTTAGTTGACCAAAACGGAAACAAAGACATATGATAAAAATGAAAATTTCCATTATTAATAATTTTGAATTTTAATTTCAAAAAAATAATGTCAAAAAATTTTTGCCACAAATTTGAGAAAATTTTTTTTTTTTTTCGCACTCTCTTATTTTTTTGCCCGAAATGAGAAGAATATGGCCATCGACATTATCACCACAAAATTTTAAGCATTAACGCAAAAAATCAATAATAAAAATCTTTGCTATACAGTATTTGTCTAGTCAGTTATATGAGCAGTTTGCGTAGTGGTCAGCGCAACTCGATCATGATCCCGTTAACCTGGGTTCGACTCCCGGACTTCTCAAACATTTTTCTATGGTACCCCCCAACATTTTAAGGGTTTCAAATTTGATTTTTTTGAACTTGAGTCATACTATTGGCGATTGAACCGGAAGTGCTGGTCAGAAAATACCTCTTAAGTTTTTTGGGTGTAAATCATCAACAAAATAGTGTCGCAAAAAACTCCAACTCATGAAAAACATTGTAACTGTTTTGTCACTTTAATTCAAATACAAACTTGATCTACATGTTTAACAAAGTATTATTAAGCATGTAAACGCGTGTTCTTAGTTTATGTCTTCTAAAAATAATACGTATGAAGTAGTGTGCTTTAGGTTTCAAGTGCAAATATTATACTGTAACTGCATAAATACTCGACATAATTCTTGGTTTATAATTTTTGCACCTAGTCCAGTAGACTTTTACTGAGCGGTACGAATTTATCATGTTTTTTTACATCATTCACTGTTTAAGGAGGTGGTAGTCGCTTAATCAGGCCCAAGAAAATAAAATTCTCGAATTTTAATGTGATGGTTTTTTTTAATGAAAATAAAGTAAATACCGTGCATTTTTGTACTCGTTTTAATGCATCGTCAGAAAAGCACTTTTTGATGGTTTCAAAATTTTTAAATTGCAATTTTTTGATTTTTGGAAAATAAAAACACTATGTATGAAAAACTGAGAAATTAACTAAGATTCTAGTTGGAAACCACTGTTATCCATAAACTGTTAAAATTTGAGTGTTTTTTTGATATTATTTTAGGTTGTTAGTCCTCACATTGTCATACACGAATTCATGAATTTATTCAAGAATGCTAGAAAACTAAATACCGTATGTAAGATTTTGGTCAAGAATTTCAGCTCCAGGAAGCACATGAATATACGCATGATGATTGGCTCGCGTTTAATACTATTATAATTATTAAGTTTTATCTCACTTTTAATTGTTTAAAGTTGTTTGCTAGCTAGACCTGACATACCTAGCTAACATATAAAATGCGGTATATTTTAATCGATGGTTAATATGAGTATTCCTGACCGGTTCAACGTTTCTCCATAATAAATGACCAAACTTTTTAAATAACGGCTTTTGTTAACAACTTATCCGGTTAAGAAGAAATATGATATGAACCCCCCCCCTTAACTGACAGATCGTGACTATTTGATGAATGCTAGTCCGAGCATTTGATTGGTTGATTCTTCAAAATCTGACCGATAAACTCCGCCTATTCTGCAATCCCAGGTTGTGATTGTTTTCTAGTATCCCGCGTTGTTTGTATCATTCAAATAGTCATAATCTGTCAACTGGAGGCCCTTTATTCATTTAATATTCGTCCGAATCCGACTTTTTTTTCTATTTTCAAAAAATTGAGATAATAAGTGTTTTAAGTATAATTTTGCTGAAATGCTCCGATTCGGACCAATTTTTTTTTGTTTGATTTTTCCTCAATATTTATTGTCATTTGAAACCTTCACAAGGTAGTTGTATCTTTGACATGAGAATAAAAATAAAATGGCTTTTTTGTCCCTTTTTCACACTTTGCTTAGAATGCGTAGCCAAATAGAAGAATCAATAGAAGAATTACATAGAACAATCGACGTGGCTACGCATTCTAAGCGAAGTGTGATAAAGGGTTATAGTGTCTCGAAAACATTGTCACAGTTTTGGCCCAGAAAACTTTATTTTTTTACATGCTTTATTGATACTGTTTTCATATTAACTAAAGATATAAACTTTGGTCAAATTATTGACGATTTAAGGCCCAGAGCAGGGATCGGCGTGAAGAAAAAAAATCGTATTGGATCCGATCGAGGAGGGGTGAAATAAAAACTATTTCGGATGGTATCGGAGGGGGGGAAAATTTAAACTGTATTGGATCGGATCCTATCGGAAAAACGAAACCATCCAGTCCGATATAATAATTCCAAAACGATCCAATCCAGTTTTGCCGATCCCTGCTCTAGAGAGCAAATAATTATCTCATTTTCAAAATTTCTAATTTTTTCCGAATGTTCTAACTTATATCGAAGATTATACTTACTGGTCCTGTTGGGTTATCACCATAGAAAAATGTTTGAGAAGTCCGGGAGTCGAACCCAGGTAACGGGACGATCGTCGAGTCGCGCTATCCACTACACCAACTGCTCATATAACTGACTAAAATATGTTGATTATGGCGCGAAACCTTTCGCTCTAACAGTCCCGTAGCACTTTGACGTCAGAGACACGTCTGGGACGTGTTTGGATTGGTCAATACACACTAATCGAAATATAATATTTAATTTGGCAGCCGAAAGTCTCAAAGTTTTCTGCAGTTACGTTTGATACGCGTTTTTAGCTATTTCCGGGATTTTAAAATATTTTAAAAAAATCTCGGAAAATTTTCGAAATCATTCAAAAACAATATTCCAAATTTTGTGTAGAAAGTTATTAAGAATGGCTACCTCAGACATTTAATCATTTAATTATTCGTTGCCTTTGATTATGGCTTTACCGGTGACACCCTAGTTGTGACAGTAGTTAAAGTTTACCTATAAAATCGGCAGTAAATAAATCGGCAGTAAATAAATCGGCATTAAATAAATCTTATCCATCGATAAACTGGAAAAACTTGTAATTTACGACTCGTAAACTGAAATAAGCCGTCGATAATTTTGCGTTAACAACTCGTTCATTCTGAGCTGTAGCTGCAAATTTAAATCTCAATTACTGTCAGAATAATATGAAAAATGTTTCATACAGTCTTTGATATTCTGATTAACTGAGAGATTAACTGAGAGAAAATAACAAATATATCTTTTTTCCAACGGAACTCCATCTCAAAAACGTTAAATATCTCTACAGCACGAGTTCGAATCCCACTGATGTTGTCTAATTGATTGTCTCAGTGATTGCTTGATTGATTATGTTAGGTCTGGATTACACACCGATAAAATTTAGCGGTCTCAATATCAAGCACTCTTGCCTATAATCATACTCAAGACAGTCACTAAAACAACATTAGTGGGATTCGAACACGCGCTATGGAGATAGTAAACGTTTTTGAGATGAAGTTCCGTTGGTAAAAAGATATATATGACAATGAATAAAATATTTAAAACGTCAAGTTTGCAGTGAATAAATTGAATTCATGATAAGCACAATAAAGTCTGGGCTAGTTTGTGCACTTGCTCAAATTGCCAGTTTAAACTTTTAAAAATATTGCTGAAACATTTACACAAGTTTTCGAAAAAGCAAGGTTTTTGGAGTCAAAAAATCATAAATTTGAAATTCTTATATAAATTTTTCAAATAAATTAATAATTACGAAGGTGAGACTAAACGAATGTGACATCAGCGTATTCTAGAACATAGACGTAATGAAGAATTATAGGTTTCGCGAAACTCTATTTTTTTGTCGAAATATCTTTCTCTGATCTCCACACTGAAAATGGCTGCTAAACCGAAACGTCAATAAAAAAGACCTATGGTCGAAATAAATATATAAAAACAACTTTGGTGACTGAAGGGGGATTCGAAACCATTTTCACAGAAAATTACATTTTTATTTCGAATTTGGGAATTAGGGTTATACCGATTACGAAGGCTCCTTGTCCTTTTTTACTAGATTTTAAGCTAAAAATTGTTATTTAATTCAGCTTTTGCTAACGGCTCATCAGATTGAATCCTTAGATAGCTTAAACAGAACACAAATATCTGAAGAAAAACTAGTAATTTAACAATTTCAGTAATCTAAGAAAAAATATAAAATAAATTGATCCGATGAACTTATTTTTTTTACTTTCTTTTTCACAAAATATATGAGCTCAGTTTGAGCTATCTAAGAATGTTATCAGATGAGTTGTTTTTCAAGCCGAATTTAATTAAGAAAATTGGCTTCAAAACTAGTAAAAAAGGACCAGGAGCCCTCAATTACGGGGGCTCCTGGTCCTTTTTTACTAGTTTTTAAGCCAATTTTCTTTATACAATTATACAATATACAATTAGGGATATACAATAATAATACACGAATAAAAATAAGAACGCCGATAAAACAGTCGATAGCCAGTCGATACAACCCAATTCAATAAAATATTCGTTAAACTGATCAAGGACTGATTCATTGATAGGTACAATTCCCTGGGATTTTTTTGACG
>SCLH01000157.1:138038-158016 GCA_004367855.1 Oikopleura vanhoeffeni
GTGATCATCACGCGATATATCGGGGGCGTATTTGGCATGAGTTAGGATGAGATTTGTTACGACTAATAATATCATTTTTAGTCATAATAAATGCTCAGCATTCATCCCCCTTTCAGATTTTAACATTTTTTTTACAGTTTTTTTGAAAAATATTAACTTAAGAGCAGTAAACTTAAGAGCAGTAAAAAATTCTAAAAATTTCTTTGTCTTTTTGAATTTGAGCTACCACGTTCTTCTGAATTGTATCGAGAAGGTCTTTTCTCGGTATCTTTTGGATGTTGCGGCGGCTTCTATGATTCGGCGGCCATTTTTTCATCAAAGGATTCTTGGTTATTTGCTTGAAATCCGGTCCTTGGTATATCGACAATTTGTTTTAATTGAGCCATCATCGATATAATATATCCCACTTCAGACACCAATGTAATGGTTGATAGTTGGTTCTATCTCACCAATTCTATATTTCTATTCTGTGCTTCTATTTGCTTATGGAGACAGAAATTAGGCGGTTGTATTGTGTTGAATAGTTAGTTTATTTGTTGTGTTGTAGAAAACCTCGGACGCTCTTTATATATCAGACGTTTTACGAGTGTCTGTAGTAATAAATCTGAAGGTCACGATATATCTTGTGATCATAACAAGATATATTGAGGGCGTTTTGACATGATTTAGGATGAGATTTTTTATGACTAATAATATCATTATTAGTCATAATAAATGCTCATCAATATGGAGTGGTGATTTATAAAGAAATATTTTCTTAGACTGATCAACCATTGTTACCAACGATTAATTGAGATAATCAATAGTTTTATGTTTATTTCAATAAAACTTATTTATAAGGTTCATCGGGCGATTTTCAAATATTTTGAAAACTATCTGTTTTATTAACCTGAAATAACCCTTTATGGTTATATTTACTAACTAACATTGCTAGAAAAGACAAGTTAGATCAAAAACTAGATTTATTCAAAACTCAGTTTATTTAATAACTTTTTTCGGTTTGAATCTCCTCGTTTTTCAGCATGTTAAAAATATCTTTTCGTAATTGATACTTCTGTAACCCCATTTGGGCTTCATTTCATTTTTGAGCTTCTTGCTTTAAACATTTCCAATTTTTTCTGAAGGTGACTTTTTTGTTCTTTTAATGGCTATTTACTACCATTTGACGAGCATTGTTTCTGTCGATAGGCAACTTTTTGGCCTGCGTGGATCGGCGTTTTTTTTGTATTCTTGAAAGTTTTTTAAATATATTTCGTGTAATTATAATTCTTTGCCCTATTGGCTTCATTTCTGCAAGTTTTGAGCTGCTTGCTTCAAACAAAATTTCCATTTTTATTGTCTGGATTCTCTTCAAAAACAATTTTTAACCCTCCCCAAGTCAAAGTGGTTTATTCGCCCAGATCAGAACACCAGTGAAAATAACGAGGCTAGACTTTGAGGAGATTGTTATTAGATCAACGTGTATGATGTTTAAACAGTGAAAATCGCGGTATTTATAGCTATAATACCGCTAGAGGGTTGCAAAGACAGATGATTAAATCAGTCAGAAAATCAGCTGACCATAACTTTAGTATTTCTGAGGTTTGATTGATGACATAAAACAACTGTGATAAATCACTGACCTATGGACGTCAGATTTTATCAGAATGTATTTATGATACATACAAACCTATAAACCCGACAATTAAACAGTTGGCGCTGTTTTGTTAAAAATTGATTTAAATCTGCTCTTGCAAGTTCAATTATTGCTCAGGTACAAAAATAAATTGTATTTCACCCTGAATTCGCTCAAGCAGTAATTTCACTTAACATTGGTCAAATCTTCTTTGTAGCGAAAACTATGGTTAACCACGATCAAACCAAAATGGTCTCAGAAAATTAAGGCTGGAAATAAATTGAATTAGAATTGAAGATTTAACCAAAAGTAAGTTTATACTGCGGTTCTTAGCAAATTGAGTGCCAGACTATGCATTTTGCGAAACTAAAAATCTTTATCCATATCCCTTATTCACACTTTTGTAAATATCCCGGTCCTGATTAGGAAACGTAGTGTGTTTTTAAGTAGTAGGGACGGGATATTTACAAAAGTGTGAATAGGGAATATACTAAAAAATTCAAAAACGTGGCAGATTTTTTCAAGTGTTGGTTTTCAGGGCCTTGTGTCAAAAAACGATAGACAGCGCTAAAAAAAATTCTAAAAGTCTATTAAGATTTCTCTGAAAGAAAAGCTTAATCTTAGTTTTAGAAGAACGTTGACACAAATGTTTGATGTGAAATTTCAGTTTTGGATTGCCGGTCGTCAAAGATTGTCGAAACTTGTTTTAGTAATATTTCAAGTGTTACAACACCCCTACTTTGATCTTCCCGAATAAATTAATTATATAAATGTTAAATATAAATAAACAAAATAAATTATTAATTTATATTTTATAAATTAAAACTTTTTTCTGCCCACACATTTTTTCGAGAATTTTTAGATTTCAATCTTTGAAGTCTTGAAACTTACAATTCTTATATTTTAAAAACCTGAAAAATGCTCACGCGAAACGTTGTTTAATACATTATAAAAATATAAAGATTATATTGTCAAATAAAATTTTATCTTTCTAACGAAATGTGTTCGACCGATAACTTACGTTGGTTCTCGACAGAAACAGTCTATTACATTCAAACCACAGCACCAAACATTTATTAAATCTCCGCAAAAACCAGGCTACGAAGGATCAGAAATTAACCGTCGCGACGTTGGGTCTCCGGTCCGAGGTTATGTTCCTTTTTTATATCAAGCAACACTTTAAAAATTAAAAAAAATGTCATTTATTTTAAAACATATTTCAATATTTGCATCAAAAACAAATTCAAAATTTCTGATCCCCTTCACGATAAATTTCGACAATCTATTTGTGAGCAACAATCTTCCTTGTTAGAACATGTGATTGCTGTGGTTGTTGTTGTTGTTGTTAATTCAACGGTTGTTGTTGTCGTCGTTGAAGTTGTTGTCGTTGTTGTAGTAATTGTTGTAGTAGTTGTTGTTGTGGTTGTTGTTGTTGATGTCGTTGTGGTTGTTGATGTTGTAGAAGTGGTTGTGGTCGTAATAACACTGTGATGATTTATAAATTCAGAGTTTAATTAATTTATAGGGGATGAGATCAGCGGGAATCGATCGGAATTAATATTTGTATATCCCTTTATTGCTCTCTTCCAAAGATTCGGTCCCTCAAAAACACGGGGGTGAGAAAACAACGGGGTTTTCAAAAACGACTTAGCCGATTAGGTTCTTAGATAGCTCAAACTGTGCACATATATCTAGTGATAATATAAAATAAAAATTGGTCCTAATCAGACCATTGTTTCTATTTTTTCTCAGACCTTTGTTTCTATTTATTAACAAAAACTAATAATTAAACAATTTCAGTAATCTTAGAAAATAAAATAAAACATTGGTCCTATTAAAACCAATTTTCAATGTCTATATCAATTAGATAATTGTGCTCAGTTTGAGCTATCTAAAAACTAAATTGGATGACTCGTTTTCTTACCCCCCCTGTGTTTTTGAGGGACCAAATCTTCGGGTGACGGCAATAAAGGGATATTTAGTCCAGAAAAAAAATGTTTCAAAGGTGTATTTTTTAATAATCGGAAAACTCGTGAAAGTTGGCAAAATTGTCAAGGTCAAGATTCATCATTGAATTTGTGGTACAATAAACAATGCTTGAAATCAATTTTTGCGATTATCTTATTTAAAATTGTATGCTTTTAATTAAACCAGGAACTCACTTTCAAAAACAATCTACAGTCTGAGTTTCACGTTATTCCGCAAAATGAACCGATCAGATACAGTTATAACGGATAATGACCAATCACCATTAAGTATTACCGCGACTGTAGAATTCTTGAAACGTCTTAAATATTTACAAATCCGAGAAATAAAGCCGATTCAGACTATAGCTGATTTGCAATCTTACCAAGAAATGACAGTAAGCTGAATTGTATCAAACTTCAAAAATATCTCAATAATATAGATTAATGGCCGACAGATCGTGACTTTTTGAGAAATGCGGAATCCGAGCATTTGATTAGGTTTTCCCTCCAAATCTGACCAATAAATCGACTACTTATTCTGGAATCCAAGGTTTGATTGAGTGCTGGTATTCCCGTGTTTCTTTCTTTCAAAAAGTCACGATCTGTCAATTAAGGGCTCTTATCCATATTTTTTTTATTGCTGGGATTATGATTCATGCGTTTTTTCGACCCTATGATATTTTGAAGTTTCTTTTAAAATTATACCGAATGTGTTTTAGCTTTTGGGGTTTTCCCGGGGAGATTGAAACGCCCCTTAAATAAACTAACCAAGTCGCGCTCTAATTGGTTAAGCGTGAATCTCCTCGGGGAACACCCCAAAAGCTAAACACATCGGGTTAAGGTTGCTAAGACTAACACCGCGAAAATCATTCAAGATTGTACATCCTTAATTTCTCCAGGTGAGGATTTAATGATATGAATTACCCATGAATATACAGTGGCTGCTTTTTATATTATTTGATAATCACCAGAGAAAAATCACTTAAAAATAAGTTTTTGAGAACTTTTGGTTGTTCGAGATGTAATTACTGTCGTATTCGGCAAATTTTAATCGTTTGTCCATGTGAAAACGTGTCGTTTTGTTCATTTAAAAAATTTTTCACTAAAAGTGCTCTTAAAAATCGAAAATTACCGCTAGAGAGCTGAAAATGCAAGCCATGGCCAAATTTTTGTCGTTTTGTCCATATATACGATAGCCAAATACGACAGTATATGTTAATTGTTATGTAAATGAGTAGGCTTTCAAGTTTTTAGGGTCATCATCGTTATTGGAAAAAATTAATTTCCAAATCAAAACTTGTTGTTGGAACTGTGGTGGCCGTAGTTGTCAAAATCGTGGCTGCGAAAGTTGAAGGTTCTATTTGAACAATTTCCTGATTGCGATTTGAAAGTGATTCTAAAATTATGTTCAATTTGAAATTGTTGAGTAACTATGGTTATCTAATACGACGCATTTCATTCTAACGAGCTGATTTTGATTATAATTATTTGAAAAAAAGGTTCAGATGTCCATGATCAGCACCCTTTTTGTCATAATATGAACTTTCTATTCTCAGTCAAAAAAGTTCATATTAATAAAGATTAACATTCTCAGATAAAGTTATAACAAAACTAATTTCTAAAAACTTCTAGAAAATGATTTATTACTTATATATCGATTACGGAACCTCCTGGAACATTTCACCTAGAGTTTTAACAAAATTTTCAATATTATTCGAGAGAAAAACAAATTTAGAAAAATGGTCCGACTCAGACGATTGTTTCCAATTTGTGTAAAAAAAACGGATAATTAAACAATTTCAGTAAGGTTAGAAAAAAAACTAAAAATGATCAGATTCGGACCTTTTTTGAATTTTATTATCAACTTAATATTTGCGCTCAGTTTTAGCGATCAAAGAACTAAATCGGATGAGTCGTTTTCATAAGCCGAATTATATAACAATTTTGGCTCAAAATCTAGCTAAAATGTTCCAGGAGCATCGATATATCCTGTTTCAACACATTTGAATCAAAAGCATGTTGAAACAGGATATACATACAGGGTGTAAGGTTTTTCCCTTCTTTTTCCAAACTGGTTACACTTGATTTCCGCCGTTTTGATTGGTTGAATCTGAGAAAACTCTTCTGACAACCAATCAAAACGGCGGAAATCAAGTGTAACCAGTTTGGAAAAAAGAAGGTAAAAACCTTACACCCTGTATATGTACTATAAATTATTATAAAAAAGTTATTTGTTAAACTTTAAACTTGAAAAAATCTTATCTTTGATAATGTAATAAAACAAACGAAACGTTAAAAAAATGAGAAATTTTTTTTTTCTGGATACCAGTTATAAACAATTTTTCTGAAACTCCAGTATATGATAGTCAATTAAATTGAATGTCAAATCAGACAAAAAACCCATCATTGATGAAGATAACATCCAAATTAGCAAAATTTTACTTTGACTACAGTATGTACTTATTTCTCCTGAGGAACCTGACCCCCGCGAAGTTGCGAAACTGAATATTCCCAATCGCGGGGTGTCAGGCTATGATTAACTCTAGTCCTCAGGAGAAATAAGTACACACTGTTTTGTATGTACTTTTTTTACTTGCGAAGTGAAAATTGTCCTTTAGCTAATTACGGCCAATTAAAAATGGTAACTAGGTGTATTTTTAACGCTAAGCTGTAGACTAGACAGAAACATCGAAATGTCATTTGTCACGTGATAAACGTGCAGTATTAAACTATCAGAGCCATTTTGGATAGATGTCTCCGAGAAAACTTAACTTTTCCGTTCTAAAGTTTATTCCTCCAATGTATCATACTTCGGGAAAAGACGAATTAAGAAACTCAAAAGCTAAGTTTTAGGGACATTTTCATCAGGGCTTAATGCATGTATATCAGGCTTCCAAAAGGGATGCATCCCCGCCGATTTTTCCATCCCTATCTCTATCCCGTTTTATCCCCCAAAATATATATTAAAATTATATAATTTATTAAACACACTGTTCACTCGACTTCCAGTTAAACCGGAAGTCATGATTCATTGAAAATACCGTCAAATTTCTTTTGACAAAATTTCACTCTCAAATATACCCTCTTGTATTCTATAATTTAATAAACACACTTTTCACTCGACTTCCGGTTAAACCGGAAGTTATCATATATTAAAAATACGACAATATTTTTTTTGACGAAATTTAACCCTCAAATATACCCCCTAGTATTATATAGCAAATTAAACACAATTTTTACTTGAGTTCCGGTAAAACCGGAAGTCATGATTTATCGAAAATACTGCCAAATTTTTTTGGACTAAATTTCACCCTTAAATATACACTAAAACTTCTGAAGAGTGTTTATATTTATGATTATGCAAAAAGGGGATAGGGATAAAAAAGAAATAAAAAGGGGGATAGGGATAGAACGGGACAGGGACGGAAAAGGAATAAAAACGGGATAAAAGGGGGATGGGGATAAAACGGGATAAAAGGGGGATGGGACTTTCCATCCCTTTCCCTCTATGGCTCTGAATTTTCCATCCCTATCCCATCCCTATCCCTTTCCCCCTCTATCCCCCTTGGTTTATCTCTTCTATCCCTATCCCTTTTGGAAGCCTGATGTTTATCACGTGACAATGACATTTTTATGTTTCTGAGCAGCCTATTCAAAGCTTATTTTTGTTAATTTGGATGTTTATTCAAATATTAATGAATTGAGAACTTTTTGATGGTTTTCATCAAAATAAACCAGTTTCACTTTTAACAAGCAGCTTACGTTTTCGCTATCTTTTGAACGTGGTTCTAAACTACGAAAATTTCAAATATTTAAGACATAATATTCGATACGTTTTTATAAATCAATAGGTCAACTCAATACCACTTGCATATATACAGTGGGTGACTATTGAAAACCCCTAAAAGCTATAGCCAAACAAGTGTGCTTTCAGTGATAACGGACTGAGGTGCTTTATTTGCTGTAAGTATCTACGGTGATAGCATCATTGGTGCTATTACCACCAGTGGTGCTGCACCACGTTTATGATTTGTAGGTCAACCTACGTAAGATGATTGATTCTTGATTAATATTGTATGAACGAGCATATTTTACATTGAAATTCGCATATCTAATTATTTCAAATTATATAAACCCCTTTCACACTTTGCTTAAGATTTGGGCCCTATTACTAGGAAACACGCTACGTTTACTACGCAGGGCCAAAATCTTAAGCAAAGTGTGAAAGGGGGATATATGTTTGACTTACGAAACAACTTAGCATTCCGAAAATAATANATTGGCTCCCCCAACCTACATCTCTCAAATCATCAAAAAGGTGTTAAAGGGATATGTTTGACTTAGGAAACAACTTAGCATTCCGAAAATAATATCGATTATTATTTGTTATTTTTACATTCGAAACCTCTGGAGTTGCATCGGCAAAATTCGATCAACTAGGATAAAAATGAAATAAAACACGGATGGCTACAAATTAAAAAATATTAGCTTATTAACGTTATATTGATGATACATGTATATCCCCTATTCACACTTTTGTTAATATGCCGGCCCTGATTAGGAAACGTAGTGTGTTTTTGGTAGTAGGGCCGGGATATTAACAAAAGTGTGAATAAGGGAAATATTTTTATCACACTTTGCTTAGAAAGCATAGCCACCTCGATTTTTCTACATATGTATGTAATTCTTCTATTGATTCTCCTATTTGGCTACGCATTCTGAGCAAAGTGTGGTTAAAATAGAGCCTATATAGGGTTATATCATATCATATAGGGTTATATATGTACAGGGTTATATATGTACAGGGTTATATATGTACAGTATTACTATAATTTGGGTAGAATTCTCCCGGTCCTTCCTCAAATTTTCCCGCATAAAAATTAGACAAACTGTATAAAAATATCTGAAAAAATATTATCCTACGGCATCCCTTTAAGGGATTCCCTTAGCATTTAAAATGCTGCATTTCGGGATAATCAATAAATAAAAAAAATAATATTTATATTTTGTTTCATACTTATTGACTGATTCATAAAAAATTTCTTGTCATTTTGTTTGATTCGATATTATAAATTATTTTTCCTCGTAAACTTTCCTTAAATTTAGTTTAGGATGCTTATAAAAATTGTTTACTCGTGTGCATAGACGCTGACTAATGTCTGAGAAGCGTTCTAACTTTCGTGTAGGGATTTGTTTACACAACCACATCAATTTGATGTTAATGAACTTGAGCAGATAATCAACCAAATTCAAAAGTGGATTTTGTCTAAGAAAATTGGCTGAGAATAAAATATCCCCATTTTGCCAGTTCAATTAGCCTCTTAAAATTTCGTCATTGATTATAAAAAACGGCGTAGTAAAATGTATGACATAGACTATGTCACATAGTCAATGCTATGTTGTTCATAATTTACTGTCGGAAAATGACGTTAAATTGGGTTAAATATCCCTTTATCACACTTTGGTTAGAAAATGATGTTGGAAGATTTTTCTAATATAATATTGACTAAAAAAATCTTCCAACATCATTTTCTGACCAACGTGTGATATAAAGATATTTTAAAAACATGCCCAGAATTTTTAAGGAGGTTTCGATGTCCTGCAATGGGTCGATTTGTATTCTGGGATAGGGTTTATCAGTTATACAGCATTAAAGGTGAACGAAAATTACCAAAAAAAACGGAGAATTATATGTTTTCTATAATTTTCTGAGATCAAGTAAAAATTTCGAAAAAAGTTCGGGTTTCTTACATGCTAAAAATTCATTTTCTAGGATTATTTTTTTTTTTTTAAATAAATAATTATTTGGCTGAATCCAAAGTTTCCTTATTATTCACACTTTTTGCCAATTAAAATAATATTAACTTCGTTCTTGAAAGTGTACATTTTACTTTTGAACTCAAAATAGAAGATACTAGAATTATTACTTTGACGAAGAAGATTATTTTTTAATTTAATTTTCAACAAACGTATGAAAAAATGAATTAAGATTTGTTTTTAATGCTGGAATGAAACTCAGGCTCATTTTCTACGGAATTATTATTAAGATGTAATCTATCTGAATTGATAAAGAGGCGATTAAGTCACCAGAAATTTCTGAATTACAGTATTTGATTGCTTTTAATTACAGCTTGCTCTCTGTGACTGGTATCTGTGTTCGAAAACACAACGGCGCTAGTGCGTTTAACCAATATTTTGAAAAAATCTCGAAATCAAATATTTTTTGGTGACCAATATAAAAGGTACCCATCTTCAACTTTTAAAGTTTGTTATTTTCAAGCGTCTTTAACAAAGAAATGTATCGAATAGTTGTTAAAGGACCGAAAAATAGTTCATACAGAAAACGTGATGAAAAAGCTATGAAAATAAAATAAAAATTAGAAAACTTCTGATTGGCTGTTTCGCATAATTATCAGGCCAACAAATTTTCAATGTAATTATATCGAAATTACCTATCGAGCTTTCTCAGCACGCGTCATAACTTTAGAAAGTGACCAATTAAATCGCGGATTCTAATTTAGTCGACAATCGAGTATTGTGCTAGACACTGCTCAAAGTTATATTGCGTCCTGAGAAAAACTCAATAAGGATAATTTCGATTCAAATCAATTAGGATTATTATCTGGCCAAAAAATAAAATTATGATTGATTTATTTATTAATTCAAAATAAAAATAATAACGAAAAAACACGCTGGAAACTTGCACTAACGCAAACTCTGAATTTTAGCATAAGCTTATAAAATCAGTCGAAACTTGAGCGGCAAGCCAATCATATTCTTGCATTTCAAATGATTTAAATAGGCACTATAGTTGGTAAAAAATGATTAATTACCTGGTGATGCTCTGTTGATGGATATAACTGGCGATTCGGTTCTAAAAAGTAGTCTCAATCATTACAGTTGGTAACCTCTGATAAGATTGCTTATGGTGAACTTAATTTGACTATCTAAAGCTTTCTTTCAAGAAATTGTGATGAATCTTACGATTCTAAAAAATGAATAAATTGAATAATTATCAAAATACCAGAAAAAAGTTTATGAAGGAATTTTTATAACAATTAATAAACCTTGAATTTATAAACAACCAGAACACAATAGTAGAAAAATATTGTGTCGCTGTATTATTCCTAGGAAAAATAGCAGATAACCAATCAATGATTGCCAATCATGATTGGCAATCAGGCTTTTAATTCAGCAAGCATCAGAGAGCCTGATTGCCAAATTATTTTTTGTTCCAAATACTCGACGTTTTTCAAACTTATTTCTCTGTTCTTATTCTGAAGATTAATAATAAACAATCGAAAAGTTAAAAAACTGCAAATTTCATATTTGAAATTCAAAACAATTATCAAAATGGTTCATGGAACAAACTTTTTTTGTCATTTTAATTATTTTTTTTCTGTTTGATAATCAACAAACTGTTGTTGGACAAGAACCTCGGGTTTGAAATTTCTTAATTTTGATGAAAATATTTTCACACGTTGGTGCTGTTTTGAGATTAGATTATAAATATCTTAAAAATTTGTTGCAAAATAAGCATTGATTGTAAATATGGAAAACAACTCATCCGATTGAGTTCTTAGATAGCTTGAAAATTTTGAGCCTCTTTTTTTGAAATCTAACAGAAAACTATTTGGGATTAATTTTTAGTTTTTGAACAAAAAAATCGTTAAATGGTCCATTTCGACAAAATCTTGATTTTTTCAATAAGTGGGCTCATTTTGAGCTACTTAATCAGATGAGTCGTTCCTATCACTAAAATGTAAACAGTGTGCACAACCTATTTTGTAGAATATTCTCAAAATCATCGTATTCAAATATTCACATTTACAGTGTGTACTTTTAAGACTTCCAGAGGTACCGGTCTTGCAGATATTTTGTACAGTGGGTAACATAAAATTGGCAAACTTGGAATGGGAAATTATCTATTGAATACGGTTTTCAACTATGTTAAGATCCCGGATTAAATATTTGATGAAACGTTTATATATGCAGTTAATAGTTTTTCACGATGCGATATAGTAATATATAATTATTGAAATAAATTCTTGATAAGAACTGGGGACAGTAAGTCTTTTCAAGCAAATTGAGAGAACTATTGTTTTATAATACTGTTTGCAAAATTATGAGGGGTCTAAACAGTTTTGAGCGATTTTTGGCCTTGACAAATTCATAGGCGCAAAAAATCCATCATAAAAATTTTCATCAATTTTCATGACATAAACCGACCGGTTTCAATGAAAAAATACGGAAAATAGATCTAAATTCATGAAACATTTCGTAAATTTGTATTTTATTCCTTCTGCTGATATCCGCCTATGCCTAGGGTAAACGCACAAAAAATAATCAAGACGATAAAAATCTCATATAACCACTTGATGGCGCTGTTTCCGGTGGTCAATTTTAAAAATTAAGATATCGCATTTTTTCATAGTTAAAATGTTTCCGGATTCAACGTAAAATTGTTCTTCAGATTGACGTCTGATAACCTTCGAAACTGCCCTAGATCCTTAATTTTCAGGTGCATAGAACCATTTTATCGAGTACCTATTTTGTGCGCGTGAGCCCTACTTACGTAGTATATTTCAACATATAGAAATTTTCAAAAACGACCACTAAAAATTCTGGTGAATAAAAATATAAATAACTCCATCTCAAAAACGTTCACTATCTTTACTAAAGCGCTTTTTTGAATCCTACTAATGTTGTCTCACTGATCGTCTTGAGTATGATTATAGGCAAGGCCGCTTGATATTGGGACCGCCAAAGTTGATCGATGTGTAATCACTCAAGCTGCTCACTAAGACTATCACTTATACAATATCAGTGGGATTCGACCACGCGCTATAGAGATAGTAAACGTTTTTGATATGAAATTCTGTTGGGAAAATGATATGGTATTAGTATTATCAGTAACAAAATGATATGACCAGGTGTGATCTCAATCTTCAGTGTGCATTTTTTTTAAAATCCAATACAAGGCACTTTTTTTGAACAAATATTTTTAAGTGTAAAATTCACGAAAATTCTCGGCCCAAAATAGCTACAAGTTAACCTAAAGGTAAATTCTTAATACCAACAAATAGTTTCACTCCATTTAAAGGAGTGGTCGATATGAAGGCTGTATTTTGAACTGTGAAGTATTTAAAAAAACAGAAAAATGCGGAAATTTTGATAGACAGTATGTTTAAATTTTGCTAGCGGAAGTATATTCAGAAAGCACTCGGTTATACGAAGAATGATTGACTCGAAGTCGACAGTCTTCGGAACCCCGAGTTGAAATCCAAATGCCTCGGGATCCCGCATCCCGGATCGGATTCGCGATGAAATTTTTTCTTAGATCGGGACCGGGACGGAATTGGGATTGAACTTCAAAAGTTGGTCGAGATCATGATCCCGAATGATTGGAAGTTGTTCGTGGTTAATAAGTATTATGTTTACCTCAATGAGAACCATAACTATTTATTAAAAACATCTCTATGGTAATTTATCCTGGTTCTCTTATTATGACCAAGCACCATAATTTTTGGTTATCAATATTAAATAGGTGATATTGAGGGTGAAATTTCATATTTTTGAACTAAAAATCTTGGGAGAATACAAAGAAAAAACTAAAAAAATTTCACAGGTCATTGATAAATGGGGACGAACCGTCCTGAAGTGTGCGAAGAGAAAGATTTGCACTCGTTCATTAAAAGGAAATTAATATATTTTGTAAAACGAGACTATCGGGGATCGCGGGTCGGAATTTAAAATCCCGACTTAAGTTCGGGACAGGATAGGGATTGTAAAAAATGAGACTAAGGATCGGGACGACACCGGAATTGAAAACTCATCCTGTTTCAGAACACTGCCCAAAACCCAGCCGCCTTGTGATCTCAAAAACAAAAATTTTCTGCAGAAATGTAACACGGTGTTCATTTCCCATTAAGTAAACTTGCGGTGAAATAAACATACGAAATACACGGATAAAACTGAAAATACAATTTTCTTACCCGATTCTTCCTCGCACAACGGGATAAAGAATTCTGAAAAATAAATTGTAAGTAACTTCAGATGATAACGTTGTTCATCAGAATGATACTGTTTGATAACATGTTCACCTCACACACGACAGATTTTGGCGCTTTGATACCCAAGGGTTATACCATTTTTTTAACATTAAACACCAGACAGTCGGATTCAGACTAGGAAAAAACCCGGGGTCGTGCGTAGTGAACCCAAATTGGCCAAGCAATTTCTTTGTCCTCAGTTTATATCCTAGGTGGGTACACTTAGCGAGCCCGTGCTCAGTGTACTCTTATTAGTCTGCATTGAAAATTTTTAGGCCAATTTGGTTACCGAAAGCACGGGCTTTCGGAGTGTACCCAAATTCGTCTAAATACATTTTATTTTGTGAAAATTACTCGTCATGATGATGCGTCATTAAGGCGGCCAAGGAGTTTCACCGATTGATTTGCAGCCGATTCCTGTGCTACTTAAGGAAAATCAAAAAAATATTGGATCAAGTGACCTAAAACATTACAATCAAGTTGAATCAATTGATAGCAATGATCGGTGCATTTTGACAGATACAGATATGAGCTATTGATGAAAAACTTTTTACTGGGTTTATTTATTCTTCTTAATATCCCCTATTCACACTTTTGTGAATAGAGGATATACCATCAAAGTAATGCTACATAATCCAGGCAACTCTTGTAACTACAAAATTTTTGAATTCTGAAAATTTTGAGTTTGAATTAAACTTTTCGAATTGGAAAAATTATGAGAAATTTTCGAAAATAGTTCCGAACATTATGAAAAAATGCCTTATTTTATTTCAAATTTTTTTTTAGTATTTGTTTTAAATCAACAAAAACTTTCTAGCGGTAAATGGCTACTTTAACTTTTCGCGTAGGTGATCACATATTTTTTATATGCTATTTGAAAAATCATATGACATGGTTTGTTATTCTTGGTCAAAAATAATTGGAAATATTCAGAAAATTTTCCTCATTTCTTGTTTAAAAATTTTCAAACTTATTTTTCTGGAATCATCAGCTAAAAATATTGAGAATGCTCACTTCAACTTTGATCAAATATGTCCTAGTTTTGTTTCTTCGCTCTTGTTTAAACTCTGAATCATAATTTTTAGAACGAAATTACGGTTCGGCAAAAATCTATCGAAGCTTGCCAAGTTGGTAAGTCGACACATCCACCACGTAAAATTTCATAAATTAAACTCATGAAAAAAATATTTCTTTCGATGTGCTAAAATTTCGTTTTTTTCGTCTTTCTTCAAAAATTGAAATTTTCGATTTTGACGTAAAAATCGTATAAAATTAAATCATGTCAATTTAAGCTGGTGATCAAGACCGTTTTAAAGGGTTTCTAATTAATAAAATGAAATTTACTGTTATTTAGATACCTTTGATAGCAAACGCGCGTTTTTTGAGTGTTTTTTCAAAGTTTTTTATACAGTGAAAATGATCGATTTGAAGAAAATCAGATTATACGTAGTAAGCTCAAAAGTAGCAACTTTCTTTCGAAAATGTTTTTATCCGCAGATTTTGACGTGGCAAAAAATTTCCCATCAAGAGAAAAAAAATTGAAAAAGTGCAAATCTGTCAAAATGCACCGACCTCCTTGAGTATGATCCGATCTAATTCTAACAATTCCCTGATTGTTCCGACCCTCCATCCGCCGTATCACTTCAAGTAACATATTGGATTAATCTTTTTTTTTTTTAATTTCCTCGGCCACCCTACAAATAACGTTTGCAATTAAATCAATGTTGTTCAAATTTTGATTGGTCAATTTGCACTTTTTGCGAAATAATTTTTAATTTTGAGCAATTTGGGTACACTAAGCACGCCGCTGCTTTCTGTTCCCAAATTGGTCAGAAGAAAATATTTCGATTCAGACCAATTTCGGTAGAGAAAGCCCGGCCTACACTAGACACCGACTCAAAAACATCAGTCTATTGATCAACTTCGAAAAAGGAAATGTTTCTTTTTTCATATTTGCAAAAATAATTATTAAATTTCAGTATTTTTTTGCATAATAATTAATTTTGGCCCAGTTTTTCATGCTTATTTTTGTCGTGTTTCATTGAATACAAAATGACCAGCGATAACTCACAATTTCTAAACGCAGACTATTGTTCAAAACACAACATTCTCCTCGGCGGGAGTCTAAATGACCGCAACGAGAGAATAAGGGACACACTATTTAGAGGATTTGGAATAAAGAATTTCAAAACTCAAAAATGGGTATAGATTTTATTGGTTCATCACTCCAAGGAGGTTTTTGGTCATTTTAAGATCACAAAATTTTTGAAGATTTCTCCATAAAAATTATTTTAATTAACTTCTATGACCGTTTCATTGTGAAACAATGATGANAGTCAAATTATGAATTCAGATGAATTGCTTAGGCCAGATTCAAAAGAAGCAAATTACGAGCTACTACAGTTTTCTTCTAAGATTAATTTACCATAGGAAAATTATGTACGCTGAGGGTGCTAGAGAGCAAAGATAGTAAAAATAAATTTGACCGTAAAGTCATTATTCTCTGAAATATTTCAAAACGGAAACTAATCCTATGTTTAAAATGTCCAAACAAAAACATTCTAAAGATTGAAACATTAATAACCAAACCCTATTAATACGTTTGAATTTTTTTTAATCGTCAAAGTGACTATGGCCCATAGTTCTACAAGTAAGTTTATTTTATTTTAACCACAAAAGTACTATTGATTTGACGAATATTTTTCAATTAATTTGTGATGCTCTTTAAATTTGGAATTTGAAAGTTTTGCTCTCTCGTGCTCCCTAGATTTATTAATTTATCTTGGGGGCACAAGAAAGCAAAACTTTCAAATTCCAAATTTAAAGAGCATCACAAATTAATTGAAAAATATTCGTCAAATCAATCGTAAACGAAAAACTGAGCAAAAGCCATTTAAGAAATGTTCAAGAGACCTCGAAATATCTACAGATTTATTTAATATAAGGCTCTGCTCATAACCCTTTCTGATATAATGTTGAAACAGTTAAGATTTTCCTAGTCATGATAATGGTTGATTTCAAAGATAGGGAGCACCCTCATAAGGAAATTTTCAAATTTGAAAAAAAAAATGATGGATAGTGATCAGCATCCAAAAAAAAGGGGTGACAAAAAAATTTGAGGTCAGTCACGTGACCAGATTTTTTTTTATTTTATCGTGAATAGAAAAAATCGTTAAACTGGTTGGACAGCTAGAGGAGACACGAGTCATAGTAAAGTAAATCTGAAAACATATTTGAAATTTCTGAAACACTTTACATGCCCCTTTCTTTTCTTTTTTTCGAATTTCGATCTAGGGAGCCCAAGAGAGCAAAATCGTCAAAATTGACGAATTGATCACTGTTAGGACAGAACTGTTGTCAGAGTCCTTATATTTTTGTCATTGTTGACAAATGTCTTGAGAATCATTTTTGCAAAATTTGAAAATTTCCTCATGAGGGTGCTCCCTATCTTTGAAATCAACCAATGTAAAAACCATCTGGTGACGTGAATGACCGCAAATTTTGGCTGTGTTTAAAATTGTCGAACACAGTCCTATAATTTTTAAATCCGAAATTTTTTTCATGAGCTTGCCCCCAATCTTTTGAATCAACAAATGCTCTGATCTGTCGTGTGTGTAATATCTGGCTTTTGTCCTGAATCTTTCATCAAACCGAAACCTTACTTGATCTCGTGTGAAGTAGTTTTGTTTCAAGTGTTGTGAAATGCTATGAAAACAACCATTGAAACTACTGTACACGAGATCAGGCAATACTTTGGTTGGATAAATGCTCAACGTAAACATACCGACCAAGAATAACAGATACCAGTGCCATCAGGATCAGTCCAATCAGCAGGAAGAGAAATATAAGGCATAATACACTAAAACATAATTATAAGGTGGTGGTGGTTGCTTATAAAACTGAAACATATCCCCTATTCACATTTGTGTTAATATCCCGGCCCTGATTAGGAAACGTAGTGTGTTTTTAACTAGTAGGGCCGGGATATTAACAAAAGTGTGAATAGGGGATATACTTGGTGAAATTAATTTCATACCCATATAAATGGGTTTGATATTTTATTTTGAAATCCAGCGTTGAATAAGTGTTTGAGTATGTTTAAATACGCAAATGAAAATTTTCTGATACAAATTGACGGATGAGATTGAATTTAAAAAAAATTGAGGTTTTTTGGCGCTAAAGAGCACTGTATACCACTTCAAAATTTTATATTATATAAAAATTCAAGAATTGTCTGAGATTTTCGAAGTTTTAAGTCTGGCATACCTGCTTCCTAAAACTATGGTTAAGATTGAAAATTGCGCCTTGACCACCCCCTTAAAACATTTCACGAATAGACTTTGTTTATTTGTTGAATCCTCAATTCAGGATCTCATTTTTTTTTAATTGTGCCAAAAAGTTTTCGTCATACAACACTAAGTGTCGAACACTTGTTTTATAAAAATTACGCTATAAGCTGATTAATTTTTTGATCATTTCATAATTATTCACTTAAAATCTTCACTGCGGTATTTTCATGGCTTTCACACTGTATCAATTTTACGACAAATACCGAAATGGCACTGATGTTCATACAGTTAGGAGGCAAAAATACCGCAGTGACGATTTTGTCACGGTTTTACGAAGGTCTAAACTCATTTCAACATAAATATGTTGCAATTTGCAGAGTGTTGAAACTTCAGCTTTTATGAAAGGAACGTTTAAATTTTTGTTTTTTTTACGTCAGGCAGGATGCTAGGCCGATTGGTTTTTCAGTTCAAATTCATTATAAATTACTTCGCTGAAGGCCCCCAAGTATTTGTCTATCATCAAAAAAATCGCCAAAAGTCCATGTTTTGGCATTTCAAATGTTAAGCATTTCTGATTAAACGGGTTAAAATTTTCATGAAAACTAAATAAGACGACACGACGTGCTTTTCGGAGGTATTCTTCAATTATTCTACAAATTTACCACTTTTAAAATTTGGTTTATTTCTAACAATTATGGTGCCTTATTTGTAATAATATGTTTCTCGAAAAGAATTATAACGTCGCATTTATTTTTGCATTTATTAAAAACTTGATTTGTAAAAAAACATTGCAAGTAACTTAGTTTCATCAGAACATTTACTTACTGGTCAGTGACGAGTCGTCAGATCCATAATAACTTTATAAATAATTAATCAATAAAATTTTATTTCACATGTCATTTTTGTTAATCAGGCGTTACATCCAGTTATAATTAGAAAAAATTGTGTAGAAAAAATCACTCGCAAAATCACTCGCATTTGCAAAATTTAATTCAACAAATGTATCTCAAGTTACAAATTGTCTGAAAGAATATAAAAACATTCAAAACACTACTTTTTGACAACGCTTTTTCACAAGTTGTTGGAATTTGGTGCCTAGAAACTTTAGATTATTTCTGGGAAAACATATTCCAAAAATATTCCTGACAAAAAAATTTTCGAATATATTTGACAAAATACTGCTCAAATATTGTCGAATAGACCAAAACAATTTTGACCGGGCAAATTTTAGAAATTTTGGTCTATTCGACAATATTTGAGCAGTATTTTGTCAAATATATTCGAAAAAATTTTTGATGAAATTTTTCGATGAATCAAAACTCCCGCGAGTTAAAACATAATCTATCGACTTTTTCATTTACCACTTTCTAGAATTTTTCTTTGGTTTTTTCATCATTCTTGAAATCGTTGGCGGTGTAATCGCATCAGAACAAAATATAGAATCAATTAATGTCTAATTCACGGTTTTTAATTGATAAAATTTGCAAATAATAAATTTGATTCCTTTCCTTGGCGTAGACGTGGTTCCTTTCCGCTTTCCATACATTCCCAAGTTAGCCACAGAAGAAGACATATCACCTCGGAGCCCTTTTCAATAAGTTAGAATTCATTTTTAATTTATTTTTTTTTCAAACTGTCTGAACGCTCATCATAAATTGTGCTTAACAATGCTGATTTTGGTCATTCATCAATTATTGTTTTACTGAAAAAGACTGAAATTTTTTTTAGCGTTTTGGCCACGGAAAGTTGTATTTTCTTCAGACATTAACTTAATTTAACTTAATAGTTATTTTTTCATAATCTTTGATTTCATTTCTTAACTCTCAGAATCAGAGATCGGCATGCCACGGCATGAGGTACATAATTGAGTGGATGTAAGTCTGGTGTAAATAAGAATAACATCGGATCTGAATCAGATCATCTGATTGATAACTTATCAATGATAAGTGAAGAATTTAAAACTAAATGTATGTAAGATCGAATCACTAGGAGTACAATTATAACTTTATCCCTTTACGATGAAGATAGATATTTTCTAGTTTGGTCTAGTACATT
>SCLH01000157.1:158021-194973 GCA_004367855.1 Oikopleura vanhoeffeni
TTCTTAAAGAGATATTTGATCGGATTGTATCGACGGGTTAGTATTTTTTAACTACTTCGGATTAAATCCAATCAAAAAAAATCCACCACTTTCGGATCTTATCGTACAGGTTTTGAAGTCTCCGACATGTTAAACTATTGTTTATGGCAGTTGTGCGCATCAGTAAATCGTATTTCTGGTTAAATCGAATATATTACGTTGTATGAGTCAGCTATAATTCAAAAAAAGTTGAAAGATTTTGAACATTTTCAGAATTTTAGAATTTCATGGGATTTAGCTAATGCTTCAATAAAAAACCTTATCCTGTTTAGAGTGGACCCAAAATCCGAGAGAATGTTCTAAACTGGTAAATAACCGTCTCGATTGGCCGGCAGACGGCCTCCACACTCAACTATCGCTTAAAATCCCTATTCCACACCATACTGATATCTCTCTCTCCGGATGTTGTGTTCACTCACTCTTAACAGGATATACGTACAATGGTATTTATAACCGATTCCCGCTCATCTCGTCTCCCAAGAATGAATACAACTCTTGAAAAGTCGATTCACTTTCTCACCCAATTTTAGCTCTATTCAGTTTTATCTTCGGTATTTGTCTTATATGATATAATTTAAATCAGATAATATGATTCATATCCCTTTAATGTATTTATAGTGATTAAGGTTCGTTGATTAGGGAACGATCCCTAGTCACTTTAAATCCGTTCATATAAACGAAGTGAAGAAACGTTAATCATGTTTTATACAAGAAACAATTTACAAAAAAAATCTTACATTGTATAAAACATGATTCATGTTTCTTAACTAAGTATATATTGCCTTATATTCTCCTAGACAAGTTTCAATATACTTGTTAATATACAAAGTCAAGGAACATGAATCTTGTTTTATTAAAAAAAACACTTGTGTAAAAAGAATAATTTCACAAAACTTGATTGCACAAAAAAGCTGGTTAAATAATATTTGAGCGAAGCCCGTAGTATGAAAAGTTTTCCGTTGAAAAGATCTTGGTGAAATACAACAAATTTTATAATGTACAAGATAACAAAGTTATTTAGGTTAAATTTACTGTGTTTCCAATCGTTAATTCGTACTCGTGCAATTCTAAACACGTTGAAAGAGCTTGCATAAAATTATTTCCTAGGAATTTCTTTTACTTTCAATCTTCAAAATCGGTTCTTAGGGTTACCTAGGTCAATATATATTTTCACAGATTGCACCGCCAATGTAGCAATTCAGATTTTTCTCCGCAATCAGCACAATAACAAAATCTGGATTTATTTAAGAAAACATTGGTTTTGGAGACCAATGAGTCAACGCAAAAAGTACAGAAAAAATAGTGATGAAGGGGGTGGTGGTCGCTAATCCGAGCTCAAATTTAATTTGTTGATGATATAATTTTTGGGGTGAATATATTTGTTATCCACCTTATCTTATCCTACAAAATCGAAATAACTTTTCAATTCACTGAATTTCATACAGAGTTTTCAATGTTGGTGAAATTTTGTGTAAAATTATATCGAACATTTGCTTTATAATTTTAATCAGCAAATTTCATTTTGTGGAACAATTTACATGTACCGTCGCACGGTGCTTCATTTAGGGGTGTATGGTTTTTTATAAANTTTATAAAAAACCATACACCCCTAAATGAAGCACCGTGCGTCGACTATATTCTTGTTCCGAGACTATCCATTATTTGGGCCTATGCTATTATTTAAGGTCATCCGCCTACGACTTGCGGGCGTGTAATGACACCTTTTTGCGGGAATAACATTCAAGCGGGAGTATATAATTTTTGTGCGGGTTGAAAGTCCATTGTATTACCGCGTGTTAACGTGGGGTTAAACCCCCCCACAAAATCTGGTACCTAGGGTTGCGCACGGGAGAACTAAAATCTAAAGTATATATTAAAAACAGTAATTAATGGCATCACGGGGTAGCAACGCATGAAAAATACAAAGTTTTTTGAAAAAAAAATTTTCGCCATCTAGTGGTGAAATTATGCTGTTTTGAAATTTTTATTTGAATTGGCGTTTTTGATATCAAATATAAATTTTTCTTAAATTTCGTTACCGGGAATTTTTTCAAAAATAAGGGTTCATATAATTACAAAAATCCTGAAACCAAGTTGAAAAATTGTGTAGGCGACTTTTTTCAAAAATTAACGAAAGAAATTGCAATTTTTGTCAACAAATATTTTAGCAAAAAGTGCTAAAAAGATAATTTTTATTATTTCAGGTTATGAAGATAGATTTATTTACCGTCTGTTATACCGTTATTACCGTCTGTCTTTGTATATACAGAGTGTAAGGTTTTTCCCTTCTTTTTCCAAATTGGATAGATTTGAGATTCCGCCGTTTTGATTGATTGAATCTGAGAAAGACGTAGGTTTTTGCCAAAATTAATCGTTCTCATTAGCGTTCTCATCGCTCTCCAATTTGGAAAAAGAAGTGAAAAATTTTACACCCTGTATAATATACAGTGTATATATTATAATTAAGCCAAGACTGGCCTAAATTAACTAAGTTTTACAATGAAAATAATTTCAAATTTACGCTCGGTTGAGCCCTTGTTTAAATACCTATTTCACACATAAAAACCTTAAAATCTCCACAAAATTCTCCCGTGAAATTTGTTTTTGGTAATTTCTCTAGTTTTGAATTCAACCTAAGAACCAGAAGTCGCCACAATTGGATCGGATCGGCTGTTCTTTTCATCACTTCCTATCATTTATTTCCCGTCAAAAACAAAGTAAAACATTTTTTGCAGTTAAAATGTACGAAAATCTTCAACAAAAACGATCCCGATCCGACCCAATTTTTTTTTTCAGCCAACCGATCCGATTCCAATCTGACCAATTTCATGCGAGCCAACCGATCCGATCTAAATTTTATGAACGCCGACCGATCCGATCCAGATCCAATTCATTTTTTTTGCAAGCCTACCGATCCGATCCAATTTTTTTGGGAGCCCATCGATCCGATCCCAATCCAATCCAAATTTTTTTTCAGATATGTCGAGTCGGCACTGCCAACCCCTGCTTAGAACCTCGTTTTTGTTCCAAGTAAAAATACCTTGTTTAATAGTGGGAAATTCTACCGTGCGCAATCATATTGATACCCCTCATTCGTATGGTATATCGAAAATGATCCCTACTCGGCCTCTGACATCACGCGTCATAGGTGTGAGAAATTGACCAATCACATAATTCGATTGTCGACTAAATTCAAGAATCCCGCGATTTCATTGGTCAATTTGATGTAAAAGTAGAGCCTACTGGGCCTTTTACATCACGCGTCATAACTATGAGAAATTGACCAATGAAATTGCGGGATTCTTGAATTAAGTCGACAATCGAGTTATGTGATTGGTCAATTTCTACTGAGTAAGGACATTTCGATATACTTCAACGTTGATGTATATACTGTATTAGTGTTATTACAGATACATTTTATCCGGGCATACAGTGGTTTTGTGACGCAACTTTGCCACCCACACGCCTTCGAAAGTTTCCTGCCTTTGTCAAAATGGGCGAATTGAAATCAATATTCAAGGGTTAGTTGATGTCTTCTCATACTCATTTTTGCCAAAGATACTGGTTAGTACCCTGGTAGTTGTTGCCAGAAACAACAATTCACCTTTTTCAAACTATTTGATATTTGACATGTCAGTAAATGTAAAACGCCGATTATATCAAAGTGTCTTTAAGGAAGGAGATTCAATTGGGAAAACGTGAATTCGACATGAAAAAAACAGGATAATTTGCAGAATTTGTTGGGGCTGTTTTATCACAAAAAGTTTATCTGGAAACAGATCACGTAAAGTCAAAATTTCGAATAGCAAACGGTAAGTTCTCTCGCACAATGAATTATTTTTTGAACATCAAATTTGTGAATTTAGAATCCCTAACCAATTCGCGAAACCGTCGTATCTTTTCAAAAATTAACACGTTTTTCAAATCTATAGCGAACTATTACGTGAAGTATTTGCCCGGGTCAAAAAAGTTCTTAAAAACAAAAGATTTTTTCTATACGATTGGTTCACTTGTGAAAAAGACAGTTCATTCCTCGGAAATTGATTCAAAACATCATAAACGTTTTTTCAAATTAGCCAGGCTAATTTCGCCTAATAAATTTCACCAGAGCAATCTTGCAACAGCTTTTATTAACCAGAGTGTGATAAAGGGATATTTTATAAATTATTCAGACGGTTTGGTAATAATTTCGACGCTGTATATCAAATTTTTTTACTCAGATCGCAGATGATGGTGCTGATTGGCCAGCAAGATATTACCCTTTGTTCCACGCGTGATATCTTTGATTTTTTTATCGTTTTAAATACTTTATTAATTAATTAAATAGTCTATTTCCAATTACTGAACATTTTCTTTTATTACCATTGGTAATTTACCAAGATAATTTTCGAAGTTAATCGGCAATTTATAACATAGGGTTCCGCAAAACAATACGGGCGGCTGGATATTATATATGGCCCATATGATATGGGCCATATCCCTTTATCACCTTTTGATTAATCTGTGAGATGTGGGCTGAGGGAGCCAATCTTAACACTCCTAAGACCCCTTCTAGCCACTCATGAGGCCGCTTTTTAGCCCACATCTCACAGATTAATCAAAAGGTGATAAAGGGATATAAGACTGCGGTCCTACCCGAGTTGACATAACTGAAATCTTATTTCTTGATTTTTAACTTTTCCTTGATATGGATTTTTCATATTGTCCATAGGATCGTAATCTCCATTAGCACCTTCTAGTGGACGAACCTCAATATGTCGAACAGGACTGAACATTTTTAAAATCAATACAAAATTTCTTTGAAGATTTTCATAAAAAATTGTATTTCGTTAAAGTTTCGATTCTTAGTAAACTATCCTCAGAATCAGAAGAAAATACTTTTAGTCGCTAAAAGTTCGATCGAAATAATTTGATAATTGGGCTCTCATATGATTGCCAAATTTGAACAGCTTTCTTACATTTTATATGCAAACGTAGCGTGTTTTAAAGTTGTAGGGCCCGCATATTTACAATAGTGTGATAGAGGGATATTCTTACCAATCAGAGGGGCTCAAAGTCACACTAAAATAGTATAAAAAGGCATATCCTCTCATCACACTTTGTGACAATCCCGGTCCTGATTACCAAACGTAGTGTATTTTTAAGTAGTAGGACCGGGAATCTCGGCCCGGGATTTGCACAAAACTGTGATATGGGGATATCTCATGCCCTAGTTTCGCGTTCGCGTTTGACCAAGGGCATAATGTCCAATTTGGACATAAGGACGTTGACCAATAATTGTGTTCAAAATAGGGGTCACACGCGTACTTGAAACAAGGGGCCTTTTGATCCCCTTCTACGGTATACTCTCTCACCAAAGCAATTCATATATATTACGACAAAAGGTAGCATGAAAGCCCCTGCAAGTACCGTAATAGATAAATATTAAAAATAAAACATCAAAATTGTTACTGTTGACTGAAATATTTTAGCTGAAAATATGTCGGCTGAATTATTTTTACTCAAATATTTTTGGTGAGGAATTACCTGTCTGGAGTATTTGGAAGTCGCTGAAATCGATTATTTAGATCATCTAAAATACATGTTATTTCATCTACTATGCTTCGGAAAAATGACGGTGCCAAAGTTTTTGCGAGTTCGTCAAGCACATGATCTTGAAATAAAAAATCACCACTCTCGTTATAAGAATATCTTTATATTATCAAGACATATTTTTATATTAACATATTCGAATTCACTAGGAAGAACTTAGCCTAACAATATTCTTAAATTCTTAATTTTGATTGGTTTTAATTTCAACCAATAAGAATCCAGCTGAAATCTTAAAATTTACAAAAAAAAAATTATTTTCGTCATCAGCGCAAAATTTCACGGATAATTTATAATCTAAAATTTACCGTGCCTTGAAATTCGCACGACCTCCGACACATATCTTTTAAAGTGGAGATAAATTGTTTTTGAGATTCATAACCAACAACACCCTTAACAATTACACACCAATAATTTTCTATCCCATTACACACTTATTGTACTAAATTGTACGAGTCCTTTTCAAAAAATCATAAAATCACTATCACACAACCGATCTCAAAGTTACGACTTATTAAGAAAGTTCAAACAAATATCTTCAAACTTTTCTTTTTAAAATAGTATTCTTTAAGTTTCAAAGAGCTCAAAAGCGACACTCCTTCAGCGATAAAAATCACATTTTCGATATTTTTGTCTCTATATCAAAACTTAGACATTTTCAAATTATGTATTTTGATTACATATGATAGATTATATAATTACCTAACTTAAGCATTTTTCGAAATTATTTTCTGATAAGTATTATTAGAGTAACGAAGTTTTTTGTAAAATCTAATTTTTCGAAAATTTTCTCGTTTTTCTCTAAGTTTTGTTTCGCTCAAATAGATTTGAATAAATTGTTTTGGATTTAATCTTTGAAATGACATTTTTGATTACGTATATTTTTTAATTTCAAATGTTTATGTAGGCGCTAAAGAACACAAAAAGGCGCAATAAATTTGGTTCGATCATAATTATCAAAAAATAAGATTATATAGGGATGATTTGTCACCTGTGAATCTGGGTAAAGCGTCTGTATCACGTCGAGTATAAGGGCCGAGCCGATGTGTGTGTGTTCATTCAAAAAGAGACCGAAATAAAAAATGTCAAAAAAATACTAAATTAGAGCTAAAGCTGCGATTGATTAACTTCAAAAGCGATAAACTTATAATTAGAGAAATATTTATCGGTAAGTGAGATTAATTTATTGTTATATCCGAGTTTTACCATTCATACAGTATGATTAATAAATTATTTTTGCTTGTATTTCAAGTTGTTTTTTTGTGATTTTTTAATTTCGGTATACACAACTTAAAATCCCATGTGTTGACAAAGTATTAGTCTGATTAAATTTTGAAAAAGTCAGTTTTGTTCCTTGAAAAATTCTGCATCAGTGATTGGAGTTTAAAAACATTATAATAATTAGTTTTATGTTAATCGTCAGTTTTGTGAGACAAAGGTGTTCAGAAAAAAACGTTCTTCATTTTTTAGCACGCTCTCATTTGACAGAAGATTATGCCATGACATTTTAATTAACATAGTCTTAATCCTCGTCTCTGATGTTTTCGATCGAAAATATTTTCATACTAGACTTCTACAGCTATTTGTATGAAGCGGAGCTCAACTTTAAGAGGAGAGCTCAAAAATATATTTTGTTTTGTCTTTCGTCCGCTCTCAGTCGAAACGGAGCAATGCAAATTGCATTATGCAATCTAGTTTTAAAGTCGATATTTGAAAATTTCAGACAATTTTGTGTAATCATAGTGAATCTTATAAGAAAATATTAAGCGGTTAAATTCTACATCGAATTCTTGGATGAAAAAATGCACTTTTGCACAATATTGTACGATTCGTGTGTAATGGTTAACCAATCAAACCAACTTGTCAATTATTACTTTTGAAATTAACATATGATTTAGCCGAATTGGTTGAGTGTCAACTCACAGGCTCTTGTTCTGTTACATGTGGTGGAGGAGTGCGAACTTGCAACCGAATCTGTCAATATGGAATCTTTGGAGTTAATACTGAATGCCCAACTGCTCAAGAACTGAAATCCGAAAGTTGTAATCCATCAGAATGTCGTAAGTTTGTTATTATAATAACAACGTTTACCTAACAAAACCAACTTGNTAACTTCAATAAACTACCCATAGTTTAAAAAAATCGACCAAACGCACGACGCAAGTGTTAACACGTTTATCAGCGCGACAATTTATTTTTGATTCACTCGTAATTATTAATTTATATGACCATTTCACAATTTTTTCATCCTTTTTTCCTTAAATTATTTAACTTACTTTCCAGGTTCTTGCATAGAGATGTTAGGGTCGTGCTTAGAGACAGGACCGTGATTGAGCTCTTGGTTGAACCACGTATATTATAATGTAGTTATTTCTCTTCAATACACTGTCAAGGAGTGTTCGTAATTCCAGGCAGCTTTTGAATTTTCGTCTTTTTGGCGTTTGAGAAAATTTGGATTCGATTAACTTTTCGAATTCGTCATTTAGAAAATTTTGGAAAAAGTTCAAAAGAATTATGACAAATTTTCTCTTATTTTTTCTCCTATTTTTTTTTATTTATTTGTCCGATCGACGAGAAATATTCTTCAAAGTCATTTTGACTTACGCTAAATGACCATTATTTTTATGCGCTTTGAAAAATCATATTCATTTTTTTGATTTTGTCAAAATTTGGAAATGTTTTAAATTTCCTCATTTCTGTTCAATAATTTTCGAACTAATTTTCTGTTATCATCGGCAAAAGATTTTGATTTCATCTTTTCTTATTCAGAATGCTCGTTTTGTTATTGACGCTCTTGTTCGTACTCTGAATCATATTTTGCAACAAAACACGGTGAGTAGAAATCTATTAAGCCCTTTCCTAAAAAAATTAAAGAAAAAATTATTTCACTCAAACTTTCAAATGGGTAAGCCGTCCGACCACCGAAGTCATTTATTAACTTCATCAATGCGTAAAAATATTTTTTTCACTGTGGGAAAATTTTATTTGTCAAATTTCTTGAATTCTTAAATTTCGATTTTGCCGTATAAGAAGCATAATGAATTCGTGGTCGGGGACCGTTTTTCTGCGGTACTAATCATCTGAAAAACCCATTGTGACATCGTTCGATAGCAATCTCTGTATTTTTTTGAGTTTTTCAAAAAAACGATTTATAAAGTAAAATTATGGATCTTAAGGATGCGGTGCTTAAGACAGATTTCACTTTTTCCAATTTTTCCATATAAAAACCAAACAGGACACTTTATGATTCTCTTTTGTCAGCCATTTGAAACTAGCTTTAGCTTGCGAAAACTATTTAAATTGGTTGTAGGAATACACTCCCAGTACTATCCAAACGGAACACGTTCGGCCTCAACTTTGAGGTCGTCGGTTCTTAGAGACAAATTGCATTTCAATTTCTTCTCTTGATGGTAACTTTTGTTATCGATTTCTCGAATAAAAAATTTTTGATATGAAAGGCAACCTTTGGCCACTGCGTTTAGTCTGTCTTTAAGATCCATAATTTCACTTTGTAAATTCCTCTTTTAGAACAACACTAAACAACGGATATATCGTTGAAGGTATCTTTAAGTGACCTAAAATATTTTTATATTATTAGAACCGGGAAACCGAATACAATTATTTTATTTGTTTCATACGAAAACCGAAACAATTTATTTTATTTGTTTTATACATTTCTACTCAAGTCTAATTTAAATCACCGAACATTAAAAAAAAAAAAAAAAGAATTTTGGCCACTCGAAATAAATATTTTTTTTTTATGAGATCAATAAAATAAATTTATTCGGTGGAAAAGGACGGCGTAAACAATTTGTCAAGTTTTATGAGGATAGTTAAAGTGAGCATTTTCATAGGTCTTTCCGCTGGATTTTAAAACAATAATCAAGAAAATTTCACAAAAAATGGAGGAAATCTTTTTATACATTTTCTGAACCATTTTCAAAAATTTGTCAAAATTTGACGCTTCGAGAGTTAAATTCGAACATAGAAATCTTTCTAAAAGCAATTAACGAAATTCAAAAGTGCCAAAATCCTAAACATCACTTTTGATGGTATAATGAGGAAATACTATCATCATTAATATATATACCCAGTAAAAAGTTTCTTCCTCAAGACCCCATATCCGGATCCTGTCTCTAAGACCAAACGCGTTTTAGTCGAGATCTTTTAATAAGTACATAATAATATCTAAGTAATTAGTAGAGCGATAGAAATAGTTGATGCCAATCCAATTATTCTGATAATTACAATTTTTGCCCATGTCAAATTTATCTTAAAAACAGATATTTCTGCTACACGTCAGATGAAAAACGTATATATTTTATAATTTCATGAGAGCTCAGTTAACTTGAGTTTTACACAAATTGTTTGGTTTCAAAATATTGGGCAATGAATATCATTTTAACTAAGGTGTGCTGATTGACACAGCTCTGAGTCAGGTTGGTTTGAAACGGCTGTTACACGGTTAAGGACTCGGAGCCAATATCTTTTGTTTCGGACTGCACTTTCCACCATATCGAATAAAGTTACCCTGTTGAAAAACAATTAAAAAATTTGACACTATAGTAACATTTTTTATTTAATTTCACAAAAAATAACCAATTTTCTAAGAATTGAAGTAAGAAACCATTGAAAGCTTACCTTAATAGCTGCTGTAAGCAGATGCAAGGTTTTCACAGATATCCATTTCATATGCTTCGTCGAGTACTCTAGGCACTGTTGTCCCACCCTCTCATAAAGGAGCTAAAATGCGATTCATTAATGATTACATTCCATTATTATTTTTTTTGGTACAGTTCAATGGTTTGAATGTACTTTTTTATTATAGTAGATTTTTTTCAAACTATCCGGTGTTTCTCTATCAAAGAGTGAACAGAGTTGAAACCAAGGAAAGGTTGCCATGATTATGTCATGACTTAGCCAATGAGCGCACCTTGATACTCATTGTCTATTGTGTTGTTCTCTCTAGGTCGTCGAGATTGTTATCTCAAAATAATTTAATTTGCTGAACTTCAATTACTTTTACAGTCCAGTTTTTTCTAAAAAAATTTTGAACTACTGGTGTATTTGATTTGTGTTATACAATTGTTTTCTATTTGAATTGAACTACGAAAGCTAAAGCTATTTTTCTCTACAATTGTGCTTTTCTAGCAAATAGGGATGTTAACTAACTGTAAAAATTTATAACTGGTACACTTTGTGGTCCTCGAGAACCCGGGCTGTTTGTTACCAGTTAGGAGCGAGACTTGTATATGAATTTTTAAATAACTTTGATTTTATAGAATTTATTTTCCACTAGAAATTATTTTATCTCTTGAATAACTCGTTCTGAGCCTTAAAATCGTTTCCGATCGATACAATATTATGATACGAACTAGTGTCGGGCTTTCTCTTGGCATGCGTTTAATCCATGCTCTGGTTCCCTCCTGCATGTTTACGTTCGGGTTCTTCGCTGATTCCAATTGTATTTAATCTCGTGTCGGAAAAGTCTTGACAAATTCAGATTCTAAAGGCTTTTTTTTTGTTATTTCTAAATAGTTTTGCCAAACAAAAAATTTAGTTTTGTTAGGTAAGAAGTTAAACTGATATAAGTATACTTATAAGTATCAAAATTACAAAACCGTACAAAAAACCGTATAAAGTATCAAATTACAAAAGATGAGAGCTTTTGTTTGATCACGAGTAAAGAAAAACAATTGGATAAAAAGACTTGAGAAGTTAATTTTCTTAACTTTGTTTAATTTGATTTTTCTGGAAGAAACCGATATTAAAAAAGGAATGCTCCGAAATACAACTTTCTACATTTTCTTGAGAAAAGCCGCTATAGGATAAATATCCTAGTAACCTAATCCAGGCTTGTAAAACATGAGATGATAGGATGGGGAGATCATCCTTGGGATGATGAAGAATGGGATTGGATACTGAGACGGTTCTCAGGATATGACCATCTCCATTTATCCCAACCTTTATCCCTAAGCTTCCTTTTTATTCCCCATTGCATCCCCTTTTATCTTCATTTATCCCTTTTATCCCCATTTTATGAATTTTGATTAATTTCAAGAAGTTATGGCAGGCTTCAAAGGGATGCATGCCCAACGAGTTTCCATCCTTCCCTAGTGGCGTAGAGTGCGCACGGGAATTCCCGATGCCAAAGTAAAGACTTATCTATAAGGTAAAATTGCATCTTTTTAAAATGATAAGGTTTTTCAAATTGTTTTGCGATTAAGGACCTTGCTCAGCTTTCAGACCTCGGCGCCCAACTGGCATGGGCTTGACTCAGCAGCCTGAGAATTTTTTGCGACTTTGGGATAGCTAGGATAAAGGTGGGATGCAATCCCATCCCCAATTGGGATAAATTGGGATGGGATAGACATCTGAAATCGGCTAGGATGCTCTCTTTAAAGCCTGTCCCACTCTTACATATAGCAATAATCGGGTCAACGAATTTCCGTTTAAAAACAATTTAAAATTTTTTTTATTTATCCAGAAATTTCACATGGAACTCATGGATAAACTAATTCCAATATTATTTCTTCCGAATCAGTACATACATAGGCCTGCGACCTTATGACAATAAATTAGCAAATTGAGCACATTTTGTTTTTCGACGTTTAAACAAAAGTTTATTAATTTGGAATATGAAAAACTATATTTGTCAAGCTTGCTAAGTGTGTTCTGCTGCGAGAAACTGTATCTATCACTTTTCCCACTGCGTTACACACAGGTTTAACTGGTCCGAAACGGCTGTTCCCTAACTCAAAACTTGCCCGGGATTTGAATACAAGATCAACAAGAGTAGTCTATGGCAGCGACTGTCACAGAATCACTTTGTAAACTCAAACCTTTTCGGTGGTACAAAAAGAAGACGAAAAAGACTTAAGGCTATAGTATCGAGGTGTCGAACTTCAATTCTGATCTAACGACTGTCTTACATACGCTTCGCGGGCATTCATTTTTTTTAGTAAAATACGTTCCTATCAAAGTTAGGTGGAGGAACGTGAAAAGCGGGCAGCACAATACAGGCTGGCAACGTTTCCCGCAATTCCCGCAAAATATTTTCTCTTTAAAGTCATTTAACTAATTTGCATTTTGAGCCTGATTAAGTTTAAAAAACTTAAGGTCGTAAATTAGTTTTTGTTATGTATCCTTCCCACGGAACTACTATCATAGTGGTGTGAAAATCTCACTAATGTTTGTCTTAGAAATTGTTTGAGTATGCATTATAGGCAAGTGCTGCTGTTGATATTGAGACCGCATATTTGTATCGGTGTTTATCACTCAGCATCATGGACATTACTTAGACAACGTAGGTGGGATTTTGAACTCGCGCTGTAAGATAGTAAACGTTTTGAGATGAAGTGCCGTCTGGTAAAAAGATATAAGTATTTAATATTGCTTGTAACATTCTTTAAATTAACAGAAGTTCGGTCCATCTGGAAGGCTGAATAAATGCTCAGAACATGACGGAACTGATGCAACAAAACTCGGTGATTAGCAAAAAAACCAATGGAACTCCAGGAGTTGCCTATGCGCTGCAGTGAATTTAGAAACAGTAATCATGTAATACACATAAAACTGCGGTTAGTTAAATGCTTTCTTAAAATTATTTCACATTTGATTTTGAAAACCACGAGGAACCTCCGTATTTTGGCATTATAATATATACATGTTTGAATCAATGTACTATTGTCCGAATGCTCAATCATGATGCTTTAAAGATATACTTCTTGTTACATTTCGATTTATTATCATCGAACCTTTGATTTAATAAAAAAGTCACGCGAAGTCTCAAAAAATATTGAACAGATTTCTAGGATTTCGTTAATTATAGAGAGGCATAAATAACTAAAATAATACATGCCAATTCAAAGAAGTTTGAAAACGTTAGTTCTTACTTGTTTGTTAAAATAGGCTTTGATACGTATGAAAAACGCCTCTGCGTCCATTCGATGTCTTTTGGACGAAACTTTTATTTATGATTTGATTCCCTTTATCACTTTTGATAAATCTAATGAGTAGGTTGGGGTCCCTCCTAACACTCCTAAGCCTTCAAGCCACGCATGAGGCCGCTTTCTCTTCTTTCAGCCACATCTATTAGATTAATTCAAAGGGGATAAAGGGATATACATAATATTCTGAAATATGATTCTATTGACATGATATATTACCTCATCATGAGACTCATTTTAGGAAAGATAATTGCAAAACAAGTCATTATCTACTGTACCTGGCTATCATTGTACTACATTGTATAGGTTATCGTAAAAGAGTTATGACTTAAGTTTTTTGCCTTTGTGAACGGGTTTTGGTTATTCTTCTATAAATAATTTTTGTACATCTGCGTGTAAATAAACAAGAATTTATTATAATCATGATCATTATCGCCTTAAGGTGATGAATGCGAAGTATTTGGAGTGTGGGATTTTTTTCAAAATCTAATTTTCAACTTTGAACAATTGGCTGTTCACGATGAATTTTATCATATTTATGCGCCATATAACACTGGTAACTATATAATAAGAAGATCTAAAAAACACCTTTTATTGTATGAAGGTATTTGTATCAACAATGAATAATTTTTCTTTACCACACACGAATTTTACAAAATGTGTAAAGATTATTCGTTTTCGACACTGAATTGCTGATAACTTTACGTTCTTTATAGACTTTACAATAAAGTCTTTTGAGATCTACCATGATTTTACAAAATTGTCTTAATATTTCCATTTCAAACGAACTTGTATTTAATTCCTTTATTATTCTTAAGCAAACGGCTGTCACATTTTAGTATTGTAATTTTAATCCGAAAACTATGGGAAAAAAAGTAAATGTAAGGAAATTTAGAATATGCTAATTAAATATATAACATATTTACATATTGTGAATGCAAAATGACAGCCTTCGAAAACATATTAATTAGCGAAAACTACGGCCAATCGTCACATTTTCGTTTCGACCCGAAACTGTTGTTAAAATTCTCGCAGTTTATTGCTTCATTATCTGAAGACGCACAACAATTAAACATGTCATAAAACCAATATTTACATTGAAAATAAACATATTATAAAATTATAATATATAAAATAGTCTTAAAACAACCCAAAATATCAATGTATTACATTTTAAACCCGTTATTGAAGATATTTGTTTTGAAATATGTTCCGCAGGCCTCAACTGTTTAATCGTGATGGCGTACTGTTTTATAACTTTTGAAAAGTGCCTGTCCAATATTTGTTAATTATGTTAATCGATAGCAGTTATGTTGTGGATGTAAACGTGTTAATCAGCTTGATTTAAAGTTAAATTCATTTAAGAGGTCTGGTTACTTGGAAGTCTGGAATACATGCTCAAAACCTGCGGCATGGAATAACCACAAGACATCGATTATGCATCGGTGGAACTCGTAGCCAATGGCTTAGGCACTGCCCAAGCTACAATCAATGCAATAAACAAATGCGAGTGAGTCAATTGTCGCTTAAAATGCTTTTCTCAAAAAATATCTACCAGACATCTCTTATAGTTTAATTAATCCACTCTCTCTAACGTATAGGGAAAACGGTACATTTATTCTCTCTAAACGCGGGAACAACCTTTGTTATCGTGAGAAAAACGCATAATGCCCATTACAAACTCCCCAGAGTATGCAATAGATTTTCGGTCGCATTCGTAATGCAAAACTCGAAATTGTATTTTTTAAAACACTCGAAAAAAATGATTTATTAGCAACTTTAAAAATAGTCAAGCGCCTTTTATCGAACATTTTGAAAGTTTATTTATGAAGATGCATTTTGATTCTGGATGCCGGAAATCCTCGGTGCCAAAATCGCTTAGACGCAGCTTTTGAAAATGTCTCAAAATATCGTTGATAGTTTGGACATACAAAACCAACCTTTAGGATTGGTGCGCGACGATATCTCAGCTTTCGCTTATAATACTTTTTGATACACCAGGGTGTATTACACTACTAGTATTTGTAAGAATTTTGTTTGCCAGTTTTTTAATAATAAATTTTTGGTTTTGAGATTTTTTTCAAACGAAAAGTCGTTTTATTCGGGACGTTGAAATTAAAAGTTAAATTAAGGGTGACAGATTATTGAGATATCTCAGATAACTTTTTTGATTGCCTTTTTTGTAGAAATTGTTACAATGAGTTTTTTAACTGCCAGGATTTTTCTGATATTTGATTTTTCAAAAAAAAGAGTTTTAGAAAATTAATAGTTAAAATCACCAAAACTGAAAGATTCAGCAAGTTGTTCCGTGCAATTTGGAAAGAAAATCAGCAAAAAAATTTCCGCTAGGAGTTACTCAGGCTTTGCGGTGAATTTGATGCACAAATTGACAATTTCTATGTATTTCAGGAGGAGTAGGCTTTTGCGTGAGCTCCAAATACGCTGTTTTGACCATAGGGGCAAAATTTTGAAAGCTCGTCGCTCCGAGATCGCATTTATTATTGGAAGTTCGAATCGCAAATAACAGAAAAAATTGATGAGATGAATGAGAAGTAGGCTTTTTAGTGCTTTTAGGACGCCTACTAAAACCATTCTGAGCGTAGGTGATGTCTGAATAGTTGGCACTTCCTTAAGAGTTGTACTAACGTATTTGGAAAAATAATTATTTGGAAGCCAGGTTTCTCAGAAACTTCACTTAAAATTATTGAAAAGAGCCCATTTCGTCGCCCACATCCTTGATAGTGATAATCTAAAATACAAATATAGCGAATTGGTTGACTGTCAACTTGAAGCTCTTGCTCTGTACATGTGGTGGAGGAGTGCGAACTTGCAACCGAGTCTGCTAACATGGGATCTTTTGGAGTTAATACTCGAATGCCTGCGCTCAAGAACTGAAATCCGAAAATTGTAACCCATCAGATGTCGATAAGTTGGTTTCATATAACAAGGTTAACCTAAACAAAACCAAGTTGTCACGAATTATTCTATTAAAAAAAAAAAATATGCTTTAGCTGTATGGTTGAGTGTGAACTTACAGGCTCTTGTTTCTAACTGTGGTGAAGGGTGCGAACTTGCAACCGAACCTGTAATAATGGGTCTTCGGTGTAATAAAGAGTGCCCAGCTTCGAAGAATGAAATCCGAAAATTGTAACTCAACGAATGCGTAAGTTTTTATCATCTGTTATAAATTTAAGAGTGCGTCGATATTCAAGCTCCAGCAAACTACTTTGATAAAACTTTCTAACAATTTTTGACTTTTAAGATTATTTTGATGTTGAGATTTCTAAAAATAAGAGCCTTTTGGGGGTGGAATAAGGGTACCAATGATTATTTATAGAAAACAGATTTTTATTAACTTCAATTTTTCAAATCTCTTCAGAATGTGCGAATAAAGTAATAATTTGGTCAGTTTTCGCAGGTAACATCGTTTTATTTGGCAATAGAGGCCTGTAATGCCAAATTAAAGCTACTATTCGAAATGCAGCAAAATCATATAGTTTGGTTATTAACAAACACAGAGATATTTTGCTGTCTAAAATTTTTATGGTTAGGATAAAGTTGTGTTATACACATACTTCATAGAAGTCCTTCGTACCAACCTAGTGAGATTCGACTTTCAAACATTTTGAAATGATTAAATAGGAAATTTCGCATGGGTATCGTTGTCGATTGCAAATTAAACGGCTTTATACCTGCGAAAATCGACTCAAAAGTTATTTTACTTTATCGCACTTGAAGGATGATTTGAAAAATCGAAAGCTCTATAAAAGTGTATTTCTATAAAATGCATATAGTATCTCGAAAACACCTTTACAATTCGATATAGAAGTTTATCTATTTAGATTTCAAATGAAAATTTAAAGTTAAATATTGGCTTTAAAAGGTTCAATTCAATTTTATTGTTTTTGCTCAAACGCTCGTGAAAAAACTAAAAAAAATCGAAAATTCGGAACGATTTTTGAGTCCAAGATAAAATAAAAAAACATCTATAAGACAATCTTCAAGGTTGTATCGACTGGCTAGATGGGCACTGAAGTAAAAAGGGTCATTTTTCGATTTTGAAGTCCTGTAGGGCATCTTAAGTTATATAGCAAAAAATGTGAAAATTGTCTTCCAAATTGGTCTTTCCAGCCGTACAAACCCCTCAGCTAGGCTATTTCATTCATCTTCAAGCCATTGATTAAAATTTTGCACTCAAACTTGTTGGAAATGGCTTTTAGGTAGCCTCTAAATTGACTGCTTAGCCCTAAGGGATTAATTATGAAAAGAGCTCTAAGACGTTTCCGCTTCGTAATATTACCGGTAGTTGTCCAGGGGTAAGATACAGCAAAAGTTCTGCTGAAACTAATGTATTATTACAAATCACCAAAAAAAGGTTGTGTCGGGTTTCGCGCGCTTATGGTCAGCGCTTTTAGCGACTGATTGTAAATTAGCCTCGATATACGCTGCTGGATAGTAGAATAGTCAGTATGATCGCTGGAATTTTAACTCTAAAAAGGATGCAAATGAATACTCGATACGATTCTTTGTAATTTGCTTAACAAAATACAGATCGATTGATGTTTAACAAATGCAAAACATTAAGAAAAAATAGTTATATTTTTTATAGATTTTCTTTGACAAACTAATGCTTTTTGATTACAGAATAAACAAGAAATTGATAAGAAATGTTGAGAGTTGTGGAGAGTCCAACAGATTTTTTGAGCGAAATTACATTGTGCGTGAGTCGCTGTGTAAATAAAGTGTCGGAAAATAGTAAAATGTACAAAACTGAAAAATTAATATAATAATTGTGGGTTGCTAGTCAATTGCTTTAATTGAATTTTCTTTGTATCCCTACTACTCTAAACAAATAAATTGGTGCAAAAATTGTGATTTTATCAGTGGGTATTAATTAAGGGAAATGCCAGATTTTCACACAGAAAATGATTGATGTCTAATATTTGTCGAACCTTTTGATAAAGTGGTTCTTTGATGCGCCGTAATTATTTGCTACCATTATAGACACCTACAGTGCCGAATGTTTGATCTTAATAATATTTTTGCGATAAAAACCTTTTATTATATTCTTAGCAATTTGGTTACTTTAACATTTACTAGTAAATGCTAAATTATTCAAAATAAGCCTTCCTTACTGCAGGGTTGTAAAGGGATCATCCCGACCGATTTTCTATCCCCATCCCCTTTTTTGCCTATTTGCTTAACCTACGCAAAAAGGGGATGGAAACCCACCAAAAGCCATCCCTTTCACCCTGTCACTGTATAGTTTAAGCTAAACTTCAGAAAATTCCGGAACGCCAAGAGTTTTGCGCATTTACTTTTGTTCTAGCCTTAAAAAATTTCGTCGGATAACATCAAAGAGAAGATTTCAAGGATAAAACTACTTTAATCACAAAAATATGTCAAAAAAAGTTTTATGCAAAGACTGACATAAAAACACGTTTTGGGTAACTTTCGTTTCAAATCAAAAAATTCGCCGGCTAATTATTCAATTATTATTGCTGCATTCACTCTCATTCAAAATTAAGAAATCGGATGTCAATTAAAGAGTTTTATGCATTTTAAAAGTTCAACTTTGAACGCCGCTCTTGTGGCTGAACCTACTTTCAAATGTCTGCGAGAACTCGACCAAAATTTGTTTGGTTCAGTTTAGTAATTATATCAAATTTCAGCCAAACTTTTGCTGGACTACCCCCAGGGCACATGCCAAATTCAAAAACAATACAATTTGAATTAAATGAGCTGCAGCTTTAAATGTTTGAGGCCACTTTGATAATTAGTTTTCTGAGCGCACGTTTAATATCCGACTGGTACGCCTATACCAAAATGTTGTTCAAAATATATACAAAATAATTGGATAAGTTTCTTGTACACTCAACACGATGCGCCCGGCAACAAGCGTGGAAATTAATTCATTGTGTTATGCCTCATTTATTACTCACGGTTCTAGAAGCCATTTAATTAGATTAAAATATTTTGCAGGGGAATTGCGCAATTTCCGAACGTCTCTGATTATTGGCGCGTTTTAACCCGCCCCGTAGATAGTAACAGTTAGCGTGCGGATCCACGAGCAACGTGTTGCCGTACTCGGTGTTTGGGACACACTTTAAGAACGTTTAAAAAAAGCTTATTATCGACAATCTACTCCTTACCATTACACACCAATAATTTCTCCCATTACACACTTATGTACTAAATTGTACAAGCCCTTTCAAAAAATCATAAAATCACTATCACACAAACCGATCTCAAAGTTACGACTTATTAAGGAAAGTTCAAACAAATATATTCAAACTTGTCTTTTAAATAGTAATTTAATTTCAAAGGCTCAAAAGCGACACCCTTCAGCATTAAAGTCACATTTCGATATTTCTGTCTCTATATTCAATACTCAGCCATTTTCAAATTATGTATTCAATTACATATGATAGATTAAATAATTACCTAATTAAGCATTTTTTGAAATGATATTTCTGATAAGTATTATTGGTAACGAAAGTTTTTTGTAAACTATAATTTTCAAAAATTTCTCGTTTTTTCTTAATTGTTGTTTCGCTCAATAGATTTAAATAAATTGTTTTAAATTTAATTCTATGAAATGACATTTTGATTACGTGTATATTAACCTTCAAATGTATTGAGGCGCTAAAGAGCACAAAAAAGCGCAATAAATTTGTTCGATCATATTATCAAAAAATAAGTTATATAGAGATGATGGTCACTTGATATCTGGTAAAGGCGTCTCTATCACTCGAGTATAAGGGCCGAGCCGATGTGTGGTTCATTCAAAAAGAGACCGAATAAAAAATGTCAAAAAAATACTAATAGAGCTAAAAATGCGATTGATGAACTTCAAAGAGATAAACTTATAATTAGAGATATATTATCGGTAAGTGAGATTAATTTGTTATACCCGAGTTTTACCAATCATACAGTAGATTATTAAATTATTTTTGCTTGTATTTCAAGTGTTTTTTGTAATTTTAATTTCGGTATAACACAACTAAAATCCCATGTGTTGACAAAGTATTAGTCGATTTAATTTTGAAAAAGTCAGTTTTGTTCTCTGAAAAATCTGGCATCGTGATTGGAGTTTAAAAACATTTATAAATTAGTTTTTATTAATCGTCAGTTGTGAGACAAAGGTTCAGAAAAAAACGTCTCTTCATTTTTAGCACGCTCTCATTGGACAGAAGCATGCATGACATTTTAATTACCTTACTCTTAATCCTTCGTCTCTGATTTTTCGATCGAAAATTTTCTATACGACTGTCTACAGCTCATTGTATGAAGCGGAGCTCAACTTTAAGAGGAGAGCTCAAAATATATTTGTTTTGTCTTTCGTCCGCTCTCAGTCGAAACGAGCAATGCAAATTGCATATGCAATCTAGTTTTAAAGTCGATATTGAAAATTTCAGACAATTTGTGTAATCATAGTGAATCTATAAGAAAAATATTAAGCCGGTTAAATTCTACATCGAATTCTTGATGAAAAAAATCACTTTGCAATGATGTACGATTCGTGTGTAATGGTTAACCAATCAACAACAACTTGTAAGTAATTACTTTTGAAATTAACATATATTTAGCCGAATTGGTTGAGTGTCAACTACACAGGCTCTTGTTCTGTTACATGTGGTGGAGGAGTGCGAACTTGCAACCGAATCTGTCAATATGGAATCTTTGGAGTATACTGAATGCCCAACTGCTCAAGAACTGAAATCCGACAGTTGAATCCATCAGAATGTCGTAAGTTGTTATTCTATAACAACGTTTACCTAACAAACCAACTTGTCACAGAATATCTTTTATAAATAAAAATATCTTTAGCTGTATTGGTTTGAGTGTCAACACACAGGCTCTTGTTCTGTTACATGTGGTGGAGGAGTGCGTACTTGCAACCGAATATGTAACAATGGAGTTTTTGGAGTTAACAAAGAGTGCCCAGCTTCTCAAGAATTAAATTCCGAAAATTGTAACCCATCAGAATGCCGTAAGTTTCAAGTGTCATATGTTAAAATAAATAAAGATTTACAATTTTTCTCACTAAACGATGTTAAGCTAAATTGGTGGACTGTCAAGTCCAAGGACCTTGTTCTGGTAAATGTGGCGGAGGCGTGCGACTTTGTTCACGAATTTGTGACCACGGAACTTTTGGCGTTAGTATGGAATGTCCAGCTGACCAAGAAACTAAATCTGTGGGATGTAACAAACATAAATGTTGGTACTTTATCATGAGAAATTTTAATTTTCTTTTAACAATAATTTGTTTTCAAATAAATGTTCAGGTCATCTCGAAACTCATTGCGAAGTAACTGGAATCAGTGTTTTGGTTCCAGATGATGTTTGGGGAAAATATGGTGTTGATCCGCAAACAACGCGTTTAAGTCAAAAAGGAACAAATTGCATTTATATACGAGGCCCTACTTATATGGAATACAAAATGCCACTATCAGCAGAATGTGGAACTGAGATAGAAAACGTCGATGAGCAGATATTTTATCGAAATATGATTATAGGTATAGCTTAATAGAACAAAAGTGATTGAATTCTGGTCACCCTTTTGGGTTTATTCAGCACAAGGTCTTCCGATTTTTATTTTTTGGGTGAGTCTTGTGAACGAATCGCTTACCATTGAGCGCCTATAACCTCTGAAGAAATATTATTCAAATTTGATAATCGATCTCGGTTTATAATGTTGAGATTATTCAATTAACTTGTCATTTAAATGCATCATCTTCAACAAATTATTAAGTTTTGGTACTAAAATAAATTTTTTCGTTTTTTAAATATTTAAGTAATTAGCAACTTGGTCGAGTTGGAATTGACGTTATCAAAAATTGACATGAGTTTTGGACTTTGAAATTTCATAAAAAGTTTTTTGATTTGTGGTTATTTTACAGCTTCAGTCAGCTTCAGTAATGAAATTAATAGTTATTTACGTTTGAAAACTTCGAATATATCCATTAAGTCACTTAAAAACAATTCAAAAAACTCATCTTAAAGTTTTCTGATTTCTCATTATCACATATTTTTTTTCACATAACTTTCTTACAACTTATTAAATATAAAGATGGGTTTTGAAATAGTCAATAATAAAAGTCAATTTAAAATTTTGCCTAAAAAGCAAGAGTTTTCTATTTTAGTTGATATTGAAGATATTTGGTCTTTTGAAGTTCATCTGACGAAAGTGAGGAAAAACTAACAATCATCAATTCATAAAATAAAACGAAAAAAAATCTAATGAATAATTTCAAAACTGAAAAATAATCGTAAAAATAGGGGAGAATTTTGTGGAAGTATTGAGGTTTTATGTTTAAATTGCCGATTTTTCATCTCGCTCAAAATCGCCTTCAAAAGCCTGATTTTTTCGAAAATTTTTGTATTTATGATTGTAAGTTTTTCCCGACTATCGTCAGATGAGCCGAATATGACCAAATAACCGTTTAATATCAAGTAAAAACATAAAACTCTTGTTTTTAGACACTTGACTCATAGGGTATTGTATTTAGGGACTGTATCTATAAAACTTTTATTACCTCAGAACTTTTTCAGAACTCATTGTGATAAATCATAAACTGAAAAATTTATTCGATGTATTATTTTGGAACATATTGCGGTGATGAAATTCGGATCTGAGTAGTCGTTGCATCGTACAAAAATAATGAGCTTAAAATTGTATATCACCCGGAATGCTTNAACCTCATGCTTACATTTAATCACCCAAAATGCTAAAAAGTAGGAAAACGTATAACCTTATTAGATCTGTAACTCCTGAATTTCGTTTAAACATAAGTTTTGGAAGACAGTAAGATTAAGCCAAATTTTGTCACCTAAACTAAAAGCCAAAATTATCCACTGCAAAAAATGTAACTTGGTATACAGTTTTTTATGCCCTTGTTCAATAGCCTATTTTGGTGAAACATTCAGAAGGCTCAGAACACGGGTAAAAGAACACCAGCAACCAAAAAAAGGCACTGCTATCAGTAACCATATCTTGACCTGTGATATGTACAAGTCAGAGTTAAAAAAGTTTGCCGGTGATAACCCTACTTCGAGTCAGAGAATAAATTTCCATCTAAGCCGATTTAAACCAATCGCAACTAATTTGTCATTTATTGATGAACGTTAAAAATTCGAGGCTATCGCCATCAAAATTTTCAATCCGCTTTTAAACAAACAGATTGATCGAAAAGCAGTGTCAATAATTTGACACTTTTTCATCAATTGTTTTGTTTCTCAAAATGGGCTATTTTCACCGACATAAAAAAGGTCGCCCATTTTGTGCTAAAAACACATGTNTAACAAAAACCTTCAATAAAATGCCTATCACCACAACGCCAGATTCTCAAAGTACGAACTAATTGAGAAGTTCAACAAAATATAATCTCACATACTGTACATTAAAAATCACGTACAAAATTTTAATTTCAAAGGTGCTCAAAAGCGACACTCCTTCAGCGATAGAAGAGTTCCATATTTGATATTCTCCTGCTCTGCGAATACAAACAATCAATTACTCTATCGCACATTTTCAATATAAAAGTTATTTTTATAAACATATATAAAATTACCATATTGCTTTTTTATTTAAATAAATTACTACTTAACATTCGCGGTTTTAGAAAATTATATTCCTGAGAGATAAGTAATATTACTATAGAGTAAACGAAAGATTTTTCTGTAAACTCTATAATTTTTCAAAAAATTTCTTCGTTTTTTCCTCTATTTTTGTGTCCTGCTAATCTATAGAAATTTAAAGATAAAATCTAAGTTTATAGGAAAATTTTAATCTACTGAATGATGACATTTCTCGTGATTAACGTGTATTTTAAACTCAAAATGTATATGAGGCGCTAAAGAGCACAGAAAGAAGTCGCGAATAAATGGTTCGATCATAATTATCAAAAAATAAGTTATATAGAATGGATTTGTCACCTGTGAATCTGGTAAAAGCTCTTTATCACGTAAGTATAAGGGCCGCGAGCCCGATGCTTCATTCAAAAAGAGACCGAAATAAAAATGTCAAAAAAAATACTAAATTCACAGTGAGCTAAACATGCGATTGATTAACCTTCAAAGAGGATATAACTTATAATTAGCGAAATATTTATCGGTAAGTGAGATTAAATTTATTGTTACCCGAGTCTTCGACCAATCACCTACGTTGATTAGATAAATTAATTTTTGCTTGTACTTTCAATGTTGTTTTTTTGTAATTTTTTTTAATTTCGGTTATATTCACATTATTCTTTTATAATATTCTTCATTGTGTTTTGACTTATATCTAGTATTTAGTTTTTCTTGATTTATATTTGAAATAGGCCATTTTTCATGTTTTGTTCCTTGACAATTTATTTCTGCATGATTGGAGTGGAGGTGTTAAGGAAAACAGTTATATAATTAGTTTTATGTGAATCGTAAAGTTTGGTAGAACAAAGGTGTTCAAAAAAACGTTCTTCATTTTTTAGCACGCTCTATTTGACAGAAGATTATATGTCTAATGTACATTTTATTATCATTGTCTTAATCTCTCTTCGTTCTGATGTTCGATCGGGAAAATATTTTCATACTAGACTTCTACAGCTATTTGTATGAAGCGAGAGCTCAACTTTTAAGAGGAGAGCTCAAAAATTATTATGTTTTAGACTTTGGGTCCGCTCTCAGTCGAACGGAGCAATTGGCTATATATGCATTATTGGCATCTAGTTTTAAAGCGTCGTTATTAGAGGCACATCTACACAAATTATATGGTAAATCATTATGTGAATGTGTATACCACGAAAATATTACACTGGTTGCTATCACAAACATAAAATACCGAGTTCTGGGGTATTAAAAAAAAAATCGTCACTTTTGCACAATATTGTACGATTCGTGTGTAATTGGGAGTTGTCACATATCAAACCAAGGTTGCTCAATTCTATATTTAGCTGTATGTAAATTTTTAAAAAAATAGATAATATTAGACAGAGAGAAATTAGATTGAGTGGATCCCTCCCACCTCTTGTTCGTTAACATGTGGTGGGAGGAGTGCGAACTTGGCAACCGAATCTGTCAATATGGAATCTTTGGAGTTAAATACGTGAACCCAACTGCTCAAGAACTGAATCCGTCCAGTTCACAATCCATCAGAATGCTCGTAAGTTTGTTATTAAAATACAAAACGTTACTACAAAACAACTTGTCAACGAATATTTTTAGTACGAATATTTTTATGTGAGAGTGATAAAAATATATCTTTAGGCAATATTGGTCGTGAGATGATCACACACAGCGCTCTTGTTCTGCTTACATGTGTGGAGGAGTGCAGTACCACCGAATATGATCACAATGAGTTTTTGGAGTTAACACAGAGTGCCCAGCTTCTCAAGAATTCAAATTCCGAAAAAATTGTCAACCCATCAGAATGGTCGTAATTTCAAGTGTCATATGTTCCCACAATAATAAATTAAACATTTTCTTCTCTCATACTCACACACGAATGTTAAGCTAAATTGGTGGACTGTGAAGTCCAAGGACTTAATTCACTGGTAAACAATGGCAGAGGCTGGCGACTATTGTTCACGAATTGTGCCACGGAGACTTTTGGAGCGTTAGTATGGAACTGTCCAGCTGACCAAAGAACGAAAGTCTGTGGGATGTATAACAAGACTAAATGATACTAAAAAATAATCATGAGAATTTTAAATTTTCTTAGAACAATCATATTGTTTTCAAATAAATGGCAGGTAATCTCGAAACTCATATGAGAACGAGAAGTAACTGGAATCAGTCTTTTGTTCCCAGCTGAATAGATTGGGGGAGAAATATGGTGTTGATCCGCAAAACAACGCGTTAAGTCAAAAAGGAACAAATTGCATTTATATACGAGGCCGTACTTATATGGAATAAAAATAGCCAAAACCCTATCAGCGAGGAAAATAGATCGGAGAACTGAATAGAAAAAGGTCGATGAGCAGATATTTTATCGGAATTATGAAGGGGGGTATGTAGCTTAATAGAACAAGTGATTGAATTCTGTCACCCTTTTTGGCGTTATTCGCACAAGGTCTTCCCGATTTTTTATTGTTTGGTGAGTCTTGTGAACGATCGCTTACCATTGAGCGCCTATAACCTCTGAAGAAATTTCTTCAAATTGATAATCGATCTGCGGTTTATAATGTTGAGATTATTGCAATTAACTATGTCATTTTAATGCATCGATCTAACAAATTATTAAGTTTTCGGTAATAAAATAAAAAAAATTTTTCGTTTTTAAATATTTAAAGTACTTAGCAACTGGTCGAGTTGGAATTGAGTTATCGAAGAAATTGCATGAGTTTTGGAACTTTTGAAATTTCATAACAGTTTTTTGATTTGTGGTTTATTTTACAGCTTCAGTCACTTCAGTAATGAAATGAATAGTTATTTACGTTTTGAAGAACTTCGAGATATATCCATTAAGTACTGAAAACAATTCAAAGAAACTCGATCTTAAAGTTTTCCTGATTAACTCATTATACATATTTTTTTTCAGCATAACTTTTTACAACTTTTAAAAAATATAAAGAGGTAATTGGACATAGTTAATAAAAGTCAATTTAAAATTTTGCCTTAAAGCAAGAGTTTTTCTATTTTAGTTGATATTGAAGATATTTGGGCTTTGAAGTTTCATCTGACGAAAGTGAGGAAGAAACTAACAAATCATCAATTCATAAAATAAAACGACAAAAAAATCTAAATGAATAATTTCAGAAACGTGAAAAATAATCGTAAAAAAATAGGGAAATTTTGTGGAAGTTTGAAGGTTTTATGTTGTGTATAGAATTGCCGATTTTTCATCATTCGACTCAAAATCGCCTTACAAACAGGCCTGATTTTTCGCCATAATTTTTGTATTTACTGATTGTGAAGGGTTTTCCCCCGACTATCGGCCAGAGTGAGCCGAAATGGACCAACATAACCGTTTAATATCAAGTAAAAAACATAAAACTGGTTGTTTTTAGACACTGGGACTCATAGGTATTGAAATATTTAGGACGTATCTACACTTTTATTACCTCAGAATTTTTCCAGAACTCATTGTGGATAAAATCATAAACTGAAAATTATTGCATGTTTATTTTGGAACATATTGCGGTCGATGAATTCGGAATTGAGAGCGTTGATCGTACAAAAATATTGTAGCTTAAAATTGGTATATACCCGGATGCTTTTTCGTTGCTCTATTTAATTGAAATTTGTAAATAACAACTATTTACCACTTATTCTTTTTTACAACTTTTTGCGGCGAGAATATTCTTATAATATTTTTATTCATTTTTGTATATTAAAATTTCGAATTATTCATTCATCATCAGAACGTAGGATAATAGTTAAAAGATACAAAAGATCTGAGTCGAAATGTTCTTGAAAAAAGTTGAAAACATGTGTTTTAGCACAAAATGGGCGGACATTTTTATGTCGGTAAAAGTTTTTTGGACTGTAATTTATATTGATGAAGAAAATATTCTCAATTTTAAAACATACCGTAAAGAGGATCAGAATTGGACCATAGACTATAATATTCTATAGCCCTATAAATCAAAAATAACTGTTTTTATGTGGCGTAATATATAGATGTAACGATAGTAATTCTAAAGAAACATGACCAAAAAAACTCTCGAATTGTTAAAACAATATAGAAATTTAAATTTTCCCGAAAATTTAGTCAAAATAAAATTAAAGAGATAAGTTGCACGTAAATTTGTACCCCAAAAATAATAAAAGTGAAGATTACAAAGACATTCTAGATACCTCGACAAATTGTAACCTCATGTTACATTCTAATCACCCAAAATGAAAAGTAGAAAACGTATTTATAACCTTATAGATCTGTAACTCTGAATTTCGTTTAAACATAAGTTTGGAGACAGTAAGATTTAGCCAAATTTTTGTCACCTAAACTAAAGCTCAAAATTATCCACTCGCAAATGTACTTGGTAACAGTTTTTTATGCCCTTGTTTCTATACTATTTTGGGTGAAATTCGAAGGCTCAGAACACGGGTAAAAGAACACCAAGCACCAAAAAAAGGTACTGGCTATCAGTAACCATATTCTTGACCTGTGATTGTACAAGTCAGAGTTAAAAAAGTTGCGGTGATACCTACCGGTCAGAGGAATATTTCGCATCCTAGCCGATTTAAACCAATCGCAACTATTTGCCATTTACTGATGAACGACAAATTCGAGCTATCGCCATCAAATTTCATCGTTTAAACAAACAGATTGATCGAAAAGAAGTGTAATAAATTTGACACTTGTTCATCATATTGTTTTTGTTTCTCAACATGGGCTTATATTTCCGGACATAAAAAAAGGTCGCCCATTGTTGTGCTAAAACACATGTTTCAACTTTTTTCTAGAACATATTTTCGACTTCATATTTGTATCTGTTATTTAACTATTATACTAGTCTGATAGATGAATGAATATTCGAAATTATATACAAAATGAATAAAAATATAATATTTACCACTTAATTTGTTTGTGATTAAATTTTGAAATATGATGCCATACGCAGAACCTATAGCGAAGTTATGCAGACAAATTGTGTTGATGATAATACTTTAAATACGGTTTCGATCGTGACGTGAAAAATTCACTCATTTTTATTTCAAACTGTACTCATGGTATTATCTTTGATTCGTAGCTCCAGGATGTTAACTCGAGACTCCTGATACGGATATATTATACCACGGCTCTTACCCACTGTTAATTACAGTCTGTAACCTAAAGTCCCTTTTCGTCATGATGTACTATTTCTAAGTAACTATTTCATGTTAATATTACTCAAATCGGGTTTTAAATTTCAATACCGTTCAAAGAGAAAGCGACAATCATTAAGCCGAACTCGAATTATTTGTATCACCTCAAGTTTAGCTAATTGTTAAAACTGGACCAAAATACTGAATATTTTTTCAAATAACTTGACCACTCGTTTCAAATGTTTTTTATATCATTATGAAATTTGAACAAACTTAAATTATACTTTATTTTCTTCCTCAATTAAATTGGCCATATATTAAAGGACATGTTGGTAAGAGCGCTGTTCCAATTACTCGACTGATAACTACTGACATTGATTTCTCTTGCAAGTTTGACAGCCATGTTATGCTAACAATCGATTTTCATCCCCTTATTGTCGACAATCATCTTAAAATTGCAACACTGGATATTGACTTTGATGTGCAAATGGGAATGTATACTGATTCATCATTCTCACACCCGCTAAATAATAATGCCACAATTGAAGTCCCAGACTTATTATATTCCCAAATAACTTTGAAAAAAGGCCCTGAGTCATTCAAAGTTCAGCTTCGACAATGCAAGGCAACTCCAACGTAAGACAATTTCTATCACTGCAAAAAAAANTAACAAAAACCTTCAATAAAATGCCTATCACCACAACGCCAGATTCTCAAAGTACGAACTAATTGAGAAGTTCAACAAAATATAATCTCACATACTGTACATTAAAAATCACGTACAAAATTTTAATTTCAAAGGTGCTCAAAAGCGACACTCCTTCAGCGATAGAAGAGTTCCATATTTGATATTCTCCTGCTCTGCGAATACAAACAATCAATTACTCTATCGCACATTTTCAATATAAAAGTTATTTTTATAAACATATATAAAATTACCATATTGCTTTTTTATTTAAATAAATTACTACTTAACATTCGCGGTTTTAGAAAATTATATTCCTGAGAGATAAGTAATATTACTATAGAGTAAACGAAAGATTTTTCTGTAAACTCTATAATTTTTCAAAAAATTTCTTCGTTTTTTCCTCTATTTTTGTGTCCTGCTAATCTATAGAAATTTAAAGATAAAATCTAAGTTTATAGGAAAATTTTAATCTACTGAATGATGACATTTCTCGTGATTAACGTGTATTTTAAACTCAAAATGTATATGAGGCGCTAAAGAGCACAGAAAGAAGTCGCGAATAAATGGTTCGATCATAATTATCAAAAAATAAGTTATATAGAATGGATTTGTCACCTGTGAATCTGGTAAAAGCTCTTTATCACGTAAGTATAAGGGCCGCGAGCCCGATGCTTCATTCAAAAAGAGACCGAAATAAAAATGTCAAAAAAAATACTAAATTCACAGTGAGCTAAACATGCGATTGATTAACCTTCAAAGAGGATATAACTTATAATTAGCGAAATATTTATCGGTAAGTGAGATTAAATTTATTGTTACCCGAGTCTTCGACCAATCACCTACGTTGATTAGATAAATTAATTTTTGCTTGTACTTTCAATGTTGTTTTTTTGTAATTTTTTTTAATTTCGGTTATATTCACATTATTCTTTTATAATATTCTTCATTGTGTTTTGACTTATATCTAGTATTTAGTTTTTCTTGATTTATATTTGAAATAGGCCATTTTTCATGTTTTGTTCCTTGACAATTTATTTCTGCATGATTGGAGTGGAGGTGTTAAGGAAAACAGTTATATAATTAGTTTTATGTGAATCGTAAAGTTTGGTAGAACAAAGGTGTTCAAAAAAACGTTCTTCATTTTTTAGCACGCTCTATTTGACAGAAGATTATATGTCTAATGTACATTTTATTATCATTGTCTTAATCTCTCTTCGTTCTGATGTTCGATCGGGAAAATATTTTCATACTAGACTTCTACAGCTATTTGTATGAAGCGAGAGCTCAACTTTTAAGAGGAGAGCTCAAAAATTATTATGTTTTAGACTTTGGGTCCGCTCTCAGTCGAACGGAGCAATTGGCTATATATGCATTATTGGCATCTAGTTTTAAAGCGTCGTTATTAGAGGCACATCTACACAAATTATATGGTAAATCATTATGTGAATGTGTATACCACGAAAATATTACACTGGTTGCTATCACAAACATAAAATACCGAGTTCTGGGGTATTAAAAAAAAAATCGTCACTTTTGCACAATATTGTACGATTCGTGTGTAATTGGGAGTTGTCACATATCAAACCAAGGTTGCTCAATTCTATATTTAGCTGTATGTAAATTTTTAAAAAAATAGATAATATTAGACAGAGAGAAATTAGATTGAGTGGATCCCTCCCACCTCTTGTTCGTTAACATGTGGTGGGAGGAGTGCGAACTTGGCAACCGAATCTGTCAATATGGAATCTTTGGAGTTAAATACGTGAACCCAACTGCTCAAGAACTGAATCCGTCCAGTTCACAATCCATCAGAATGCTCGTAAGTTTGTTATTAAAATACAAAACGTTACTACAAAACAACTTGTCAACGAATATTTTTAGTACGAATATTTTTATGTGAGAGTGATAAAAATATATCTTTAGGCAATATTGGTCGTGAGATGATCACACACAGCGCTCTTGTTCTGCTTACATGTGTGGAGGAGTGCAGTACCACCGAATATGATCACAATGAGTTTTTGGAGTTAACACAGAGTGCCCAGCTTCTCAAGAATTCAAATTCCGAAAAAATTGTCAACCCATCAGAATGGTCGTAATTTCAAGTGTCATATGTTCCCACAATAATAAATTAAACATTTTCTTCTCTCATACTCACACACGAATGTTAAGCTAAATTGGTGGACTGTGAAGTCCAAGGACTTAATTCACTGGTAAACAATGGCAGAGGCTGGCGACTATTGTTCACGAATTGTGCCACGGAGACTTTTGGAGCGTTAGTATGGAACTGTCCAGCTGACCAAAGAACGAAAGTCTGTGGGATGTATAACAAGACTAAATGATACTAAAAAATAATCATGAGAATTTTAAATTTTCTTAGAACAATCATATTGTTTTCAAATAAATGGCAGGTAATCTCGAAACTCATATGAGAACGAGAAGTAACTGGAATCAGTCTTTTGTTCCCAGCTGAATAGATTGGGGGAGAAATATGGTGTTGATCCGCAAAACAACGCGTTAAGTCAAAAAGGAACAAATTGCATTTATATACGAGGCCGTACTTATATGGAATAAAAATAGCCAAAACCCTATCAGCGAGGAAAATAGATCGGAGAACTGAATAGAAAAAGGTCGATGAGCAGATATTTTATCGGAATTATGAAGGGGGGTATGTAGCTTAATAGAACAAGTGATTGAATTCTGTCACCCTTTTTGGCGTTATTCGCACAAGGTCTTCCCGATTTTTTATTGTTTGGTGAGTCTTGTGAACGATCGCTTACCATTGAGCGCCTATAACCTCTGAAGAAATTTCTTCAAATTGATAATCGATCTGCGGTTTATAATGTTGAGATTATTGCAATTAACTATGTCATTTTAATGCATCGATCTAACAAATTATTAAGTTTTCGGTAATAAAATAAAAAAAATTTTTCGTTTTTAAATATTTAAAGTACTTAGCAACTGGTCGAGTTGGAATTGAGTTATCGAAGAAATTGCATGAGTTTTGGAACTTTTGAAATTTCATAACAGTTTTTTGATTTGTGGTTTATTTTACAGCTTCAGTCACTTCAGTAATGAAATGAATAGTTATTTACGTTTTGAAGAACTTCGAGATATATCCATTAAGTACTGAAAACAATTCAAAGAAACTCGATCTTAAAGTTTTCCTGATTAACTCATTATACATATTTTTTTTCAGCATAACTTTTTACAACTTTTAAAAAATATAAAGAGGTAATTGGACATAGTTAATAAAAGTCAATTTAAAATTTTGCCTTAAAGCAAGAGTTTTTCTATTTTAGTTGATATTGAAGATATTTGGGCTTTGAAGTTTCATCTGACGAAAGTGAGGAAGAAACTAACAAATCATCAATTCATAAAATAAAACGACAAAAAAATCTAAATGAATAATTTCAGAAACGTGAAAAATAATCGTAAAAAAATAGGGAAATTTTGTGGAAGTTTGAAGGTTTTATGTTGTGTATAGAATTGCCGATTTTTCATCATTCGACTCAAAATCGCCTTACAAACAGGCCTGATTTTTCGCCATAATTTTTGTATTTACTGATTGTGAAGGGTTTTCCCCCGACTATCGGCCAGAGTGAGCCGAAATGGACCAACATAACCGTTTAATATCAAGTAAAAAACATAAAACTGGTTGTTTTTAGACACTGGGACTCATAGGTATTGAAATATTTAGGACGTATCTACACTTTTATTACCTCAGAATTTTTCCAGAACTCATTGTGGATAAAATCATAAACTGAAAATTATTGCATGTTTATTTTGGAACATATTGCGGTCGATGAATTCGGAATTGAGAGCGTTGATCGTACAAAAATATTGTAGCTTAAAATTGGTATATACCCGGATGCTTTTTCGTTGCTCTATTTAATTGAAATTTGTAAATAACAACTATTTACCACTTATTCTTTTTTACAACTTTTTGCGGCGAGAATATTCTTATAATATTTTTATTCATTTTTGTATATTAAAATTTCGAATTATTCATTCATCATCAGAACGTAGGATAATAGTTAAAAGATACAAAAGATCTGAGTCGAAATGTTCTTGAAAAAAGTTGAAAACATGTGTTTTAGCACAAAATGGGCGGACATTTTTATGTCGGTAAAAGTTTTTTGGACTGTAATTTATATTGATGAAGAAAATATTCTCAATTTTAAAACATACCGTAAAGAGGATCAGAATTGGACCATAGACTATAATATTCTATAGCCCTATAAATCAAAAATAACTGTTTTTATGTGGCGTAATATATAGATGTAACGATAGTAATTCTAAAGAAACATGACCAAAAAAACTCTCGAATTGTTAAAACAATATAGAAATTTAAATTTTCCCGAAAATTTAGTCAAAATAAAATTAAAGAGATAAGTTGCACGTAAATTTGTACCCCAAAAATAATAAAAGTGAAGATTACAAAGACATTCTAGATACCTCGACAAATTGTAACCTCATGTTACATTCTAATCACCCAAAATGAAAAGTAGAAAACGTATTTATAACCTTATAGATCTGTAACTCTGAATTTCGTTTAAACATAAGTTTGGAGACAGTAAGATTTAGCCAAATTTTTGTCACCTAAACTAAAGCTCAAAATTATCCACTCGCAAATGTACTTGGTAACAGTTTTTTATGCCCTTGTTTCTATACTATTTTGGGTGAAATTCGAAGGCTCAGAACACGGGTAAAAGAACACCAAGCACCAAAAAAAGGTACTGGCTATCAGTAACCATATTCTTGACCTGTGATTGTACAAGTCAGAGTTAAAAAAGTTGCGGTGATACCTACCGGTCAGAGGAATATTTCGCATCCTAGCCGATTTAAACCAATCGCAACTATTTGCCATTTACTGATGAACGACAAATTCGAGCTATCGCCATCAAATTTCATCGTTTAAACAAACAGATTGATCGAAAAGAAGTGTAATAAATTTGACACTTGTTCATCATATTGTTTTTGTTTCTCAACATGGGCTTATATTTCCGGACATAAAAAAAGGTCGCCCATTGTTGTGCTAAAACACATGTTTCAACTTTTTTCTAGAACATATTTTCGACTTCATATTTGTATCTGTTATTTAACTATTATACTAGTCTGATAGATGAATGAATATTCGAAATTATATACAAAATGAATAAAAATATAATATTTACCACTTAATTTGTTTGTGATTAAATTTTGAAATATGATGCCATACGCAGAACCTATAGCGAAGTTAGCAGACAAATTGTGTTGATGATAATACTTTAAATACGGTTTCGATCGTACGTGAAAATTCACTCATTGTTATTTCAAACTGTAATCATGGTATTATCTTGATTCGTAGCTCCAGGATGTTAACTCGAGACCCTGATTACGGATATATATACACGGCTCTTACCGCACTGTTAATTAAGTCTGTAACCTAAAGTCCTTTCGTCATGATGTACTATTTCTAAGTAACAAAAAAAAAAAAAAAATAGTTTCATGTTGAATATACTCAAACGGTTTTTAAATTTCAATACGTTCAAGAGAAAGCGACATTCAATTAAGCCGAACTCGAATTATTTTTATCACCCCAAGTTTAGCTAATTGTTAAAACTGGATCCAAAAATACTGAAATTTTTTCAAAATAACTTGACCACTCGTTTAAATGTTTATATCTTATGAAATTTGAACAAACTAAATTATACTTTATTCTTCCTCAATTAAATGCGGCCATATATTAAAAGGACATGTTGTAGAGCGCTGTTCAATTTTATCGACTGATTAACACTGACATTGATTTCTCTTGCAGTTTGACAGCCATGTTTATGCTAACAATCGATTTTCATCCCCTTATTGCGACAATCATCTTAAAATTGCAACCGGGATATTGACTTGATGTGCAAATGGGAATGTATACTGATTCCATCATTCTCAGAACCTAAACGCTAAATAATAATGCCACAATTGAAGTCCCAGACTTATTATATTCCCAAATAACTTTGAAAAAAGGCCCTGAGTCATTCAAAGTTCAGCTTCGACAATGCAAGGCAACTCCAACGTAAGACAATTTCTATCACTGCAAAAAAAATTATTTTTAGATAAAATTGTATTTTGATAACCGAGTATTTAGAAATAATCCGGAAGAAGTGGTAAACTATATCTTCATTGATGATTTTTGCCCTATTTATGATGATTCATCCATTATTGGAAATGCAAGTGGAATAAGTCAAACTGTACAATTCACTTTGCAAACTTTTGTATTTACTACTGAACCAACAGCCAATCAATCGGTGTTTATTCATTGTGACGTGAGTGTATAATTATAAGCGAACACAAATTGAGGTTGATTCTTTCCTTCATCGAAAGACTATGCAAATTCTCAAACACAAATTTATGTATAGTAAAGGCATGATTCTTGCCTGTTTTTTGATATATCCAGGGTTAATGTGCTCTTTTAAATTCCTCAACAGTTTTGAATCGGTCTTATTCGGTTAAGGGAATTACAGTGGCGGTAGTCTCCCATCTCTAAGAAATCAAGTTTAGTAACAAAGAGACGTCAAAGACCGAAAATTAAATTAAATTTTATCCCTCAGTACACATTTGATCACTGAAATCTTATTTAATGAATGACTTTCATTCAAAACTCAAAAAAAAAATTTTTAAACCAGATCAGCTGAAAAAACAGCTCGGTCGAATCAAAGCTTATATTTTAATGCTCCGATGAGAAGTAGGTGAGAAAAAGACCTTTTAATTTTCAGTCTTTGACGTTGGAGTCTGAGAAATACGAGACTATCACCGTCGTGATGTTTTAGTCAAATTAGCCTGGTCGAATTAGCCTTGAGAAATAACTCTCGAAGTGCACAGTTCAAACTCATGCCAAATTAAGCAAAAAATTCTGGTTAATTTTCAAATTCTTAGTCAATACCGCATATAACCTAAGAATATAATCAAGCTTAGTTTCAAGGTGATC
>SCLH01000157.1:196543-206778 GCA_004367855.1 Oikopleura vanhoeffeni
TTTTTTTTGATTTTTAACCCTTAGTGCTGCAAAAAAAAGGAGAAGGGCTGTTTTTGCCACTGAAAGCCGAATGTAATTTTCCTTGCACGGATTCATTTTTATACAAACTGAACATTTTCTAGGCAATCTAGAACAAACTGTCATGCTCCGAAGGCTTTTAACTCCCAGGATCAGAATGTGAAAATTATTTTTTGAGTTCAAGGTCATCGTTACAAGTTTTTTAAGCACCACACAAATTTTAAGTATGACTTTTTTGGAAACGCTATATAAACTATGGTTAAATTGATGACCGTTTATGCGCGTTTCGAAGCAAAATTGATCGATTATATACCATTTTGTGAATAAAGTACAGTATATTTACCGGTTTTTAAGTGCGGCACCAGGAAAATACGGTGACTCAGTCGGTAAGATAGTAATTCGGCTATACTGTGATTCGGCTATATTAATTAAATATCAAATTTTCTAGAGTTGTGTTCATTTTTAGGGAATGAGAGTAGCGGGAATCGCTCAGAAATATTATTTTACGTATATCCCTTATTCCCACTTTTGTGAATATCCCGGCCCTGATTATGAAACGTAGTGTGTTTTTAAGTAGTTGGGCCGGGATATCCACAAAAGTGTAAATAGGGGATATGTGTAATGAAAAATTATTTCAAAAATTATTATTTTTTATTCAAATCAGAAAATACCTCAAATTTGGTGAAATTGCTTATGAGCTATTCAATTATTGAATTTATGGTACAAACCAGAATGCCAAAAATTTTTTGTTTTGATGATCTTTTTAAAAATTTTATGGTTTTTAATGAACCGGAAGCTCAATCCCATAACAATTCCAGAATTCTAGAAACGTCCAAAAACTTTCAATTTTTCTGTAATATAGCCAAATCACAGTATAGCCGAATTACTATCTTACCGACTCAGTCACCCTTGACCAAAATCAATAAATTTTACTTGCAGTTAAGAGAGAAGGTTTTAGTCTCCAGTATTTTTTTTCTCAAATTTTCATGTTCATTTAACCAAATTCAAGGTAAAAAACATGATTCTCTGGAGTGGTTTTCTAACAACCAGGAGCCAAAAGTTTATTTGGTGTCGATTTATATGAAGTCGAATAACAATCATGGCAACTTTCAGTTTTGTCATTGTGCTTCTCGGTCCACAATCTTTGTATCTGATATTAAATAAAGAGTTTTTTTGTCTTTTTCGATTTATCATGATTTTCCAAACGCGTTTATTAAAAGTAAATAAACGTGTTGGAACCGCCCAATCAGAAAGGCAGCACCAGGGTTTGAAAGAGATTTATTCCCAGTTATGTCTAAATTTCTCTTTNGTTAAAGAAACTCAGCTTTAATAGCTTGCGTAATATTATGTGCCAAACTTTTTTACCTAAGTCAAAACGGAAAATAATCCCTCTAAGGTTTTATTTTGAAATGAACCTGAAATTTTAACATAACCTGTATAATTAGTATCTAAAATCGGACTACAGGGGGCCGAATTGCCGAATCGCCGAAAAAAACTACGCAAATTTACGGTTATTAGCTAATATACTTCCATGCCGATATCGCCGAATGTGCCAATATCGCCGAATTTGTCGATATTTGCCGCATTTTTAAGATTTTATCTAGAATTACTTTTTGAACGTCATAAAGACGTCATTTTCGGATATTCTTCCCAAATCTAGTATTTTCAAATTTATTAGATGCCTTGGTGGAGTATATAATATTACGTATTTTGGGATTTATTTCATACAAATTATGCGAAACTCCTTTAAAATTTAAAAATTCTTCGATCATATGACGTTCTTTCGAACGCTTTTTAACATAAAATTTTATTTCTGTCCCATATCCCCGAATTGCTAATATTGCCGAATGAGCCAATATCGCCAAATTTGCCAATAGAATTTTTTTTGAAGATTTATATCTCGTATACTTTTGAACGTCCATAATGACGTCATTTTCAGGATTTACTACACCAAATCTAATACTTTCAAATTTTTTAGATTGCCTTTGATAAGTATTTGATTTTACGTTTTTAGTTCATTAACTTCATAACAATCTATTGTGAAACTCCTATAAAAATCAAAATTGTTTCGACATATGACAGTCATTTGAACGCCAATTGCTGATATCGCCGAAATGTGTTTGGAGAAATTATTTTTGAAAAAACTGGTATCTTTTTTTTGTTTTTAACCCTTAGTGCTGCAAAAAAAAGGAGAAGGGCTGTTTTGCCACTGAAGCCGAATGTAATTTTCCTTGCAACGGCTTCATTTTTATACAAACTTGAACATTTTCGTAGGCAATTAGACAAAATGTCCATGCTCCGAAGGCTTTTAACTCCCAGGATCAGAATGTGAATTATTTTTTGAGTTCAAAGGTCATCGTTACAAAGTTTTTAAGCACGCACACAAATTTTAAGTAATGACTTTTTGGAAACGCTATATAAACTATGGTTAAATTGATGACCGTTTATGCGCGTTTCGAAGCAAAATTGATCGATTATATACAATTTGTGAATAAAGTAAGTATATTTACCGGTTTTTAAGTGCGGCACCAGGAAAATACGGTGACTCAGTCGGTAAGATAGTAATTCGGCTATACTGTGATCGGCTATATTAATAAATATCAAATTTTCTAGAGTTGTGTTCATTTTTGGGAATGAGAGTAGCGGAATCGCTCGGAAATATTATTTACGTATATCCCTTATCCCACTTTTGTGAATATCCGGCCCTGATTAGAAACGTAGTGTGTTTTTAAGTAGTTGGGCGGGAATCACCCAAGTGTGAATAGGGGATTGTGTAATAAAAAATTATTTCAAAAATTATTATTTTTATTCAAATCAGAAAATACCTCAAATTTGGTGAAATTGCTTATGAGCTATTCAATTATTGAATTTATGGTACAAACCAGAATGCCAAAATTTTTTTGTTTTGATGATCTTTTTAAAACTTTTATGTTTTTAATGAACCGGAAGCTCAAATCCCATAACAAATTCCAGAATCTAGAAACGTCAAAAACTTTCAATTTTTGCTGTAATAATGCCAAATCACAGTAAGCCGAATTACTATCTTACCGACTCAGTCACCCTTGACCAAAATCAATTAAATTTACTTGCAGTTAAGAGAGAAGGTTTTAGTCTCCAGTATTTTTTTCTTCTTCAAATTTTCATGTTCATTTAACCAAATTCAAGGTAAAAAACATGATTCTCTGGAGTGGTTTCTGACAACCAAGGAGCCAAAAGTTTATTTGGTGTCGTTTATTATAAAGTCGAATAACAATCATGGCAATTTCAGTTTTGTCATTGTGCTTCTCGCGTCCACAATCTTTGTATCTGATATTAATAAAGAGTTTTTTTGTCTTTTTCGATTTATCATGAATTTCCAAACGCGTTTATTAAAAGTTAAATAAACGTGTTGGAACCGCCCAATCAAGAAAGCAGCACCAGGGTTTGAAGAAAGATTTATTCCCAGTTATGTTAAATTTTCTTTTCTAATAGTTCAATTATGTTATGTAATAGCCATAAAAAATATCGGTACACACGTGACGTTTAAACTTCTTGTTATTATCAAATTGAATAATTTTTCAGTTCATGCTGAATTTGGCAATATCTGTTTTTCTTGATTTTTTATTGGAAATATCATCAAAAAAATTTTGCGCACTTTGAAAGCTGAAAAGTTCATGAAAATGTTTTACCTTATTGTGAGATCAATTGGAACGTTTCTGCTAGAAATGCACGAGACTTCTTTTCCGAGGCTTATTAAAAGAAAAGATTTTGCTGTGGGTTTTTACTCCCTTTTTCCTATGTTTAACTCTAACTACGCATGAAGAAAAACGAGAATAATAGCATTATCACAAGCGTGGTTTCAACGTGTTATTAAATTTCCTCACCTCGCAAATATTTTTCATGCGCTTCCTTTAATTATTAATAACAAGAGTTTTAAACGTCAGTGTGAACCAATATGATTATTACATATCATAATGATTTTTATTGAATAGAATTTAGACATCACTTAGTTCATAATCAACCAATAAGATTAGATATGCCCATGAGATACTTCAAGTGGGACACAATATTGCTTCCTCCACAATTGTGTCAAGTTGACCAAATCTCTTTATTCATTCAAAATAATTATTGGGAAGGCGAAGCCGATATTTTATGTAAAATAGAACATTTTGAGCTTTTTTTGATCGATTCTTTTTTTATTGATTAAGTATAGATATATAAATCATTTTGAAATTGTTAGTTTTTTTGATACACACATGGTCATGGACGGTGATACGCGTAGTCTGGTGGGACCTGTCGTTCTCGCGAATATTCGGACAATCTGGTCGGAGCGTATGTACAAAAACACCTTCTTGAGTAAAATTGGTGACTTTAGCTTGAGATGTGAAAATACGATTTATGGCAATCCTTAAAATGATCAAAGTCTCAGTAAAATTACTAAAGTTATCAAAACTTTTTATATTTACACGTGGAGTTTTCTGCAAAAAGTCGAAAATCTCGCTGCCCTTCTTTTATCATAGGTAACTACCTAACTTAGAGCTCCAGATCGTGCGAATTGTATAAATTTGATAAATAGTTGTCTTCCGGTATGTATCTTGGTCTTGAGTTTCCTCTGCCAATTTATAAGGGGACAACAGTACACAAAAGGAACAACTCGATTTTTTTGAAAGTCATTTTTACAATAGGTAGAAAAAATTTAGCACACAAAAGTACTAGAAAAATTTTCGAGGGTATGTTTCATCTTCTTGAAAAACCTACTTTGAACAAACAAAAAGAACATAAAATCTTCAAGTCATATGTATTTGCTTTCTCGCGAGATCACTAAATACTGCAATGACATAAAAAAATTTATCGCAAATCGGGCATTAATTGCGCGCAACCAGAGGCCCGATCCTAACTCAACAAATGCGTTAACCCCCCTCACACCCTTGACTATCTAAAGGCAAAGAAATTTTCGGGAGCCAAAACGGCGCAGAAATAGCATCGTCACAGACCTACAATTCGAATATGTCATAGAGTTTGCAATTTTATTTCCAAAAATATTGTTGAAAAATGTTATCGATGAGCCCTCCGAACGTATTTTTTTCCTACTTTTTTTTAGGATTTTCGTCAAATTTTCTTAAAAAATTAATTTGTGTGAAAAAGATACAATAATATCAAAATTCTAAGGAAGCAAGTTTTTAGGAAAGTATTGAGGATTCTTTTGATATAAGTTTATTTTATCTGCAGTCTCTATACAAAGAATAATTTTTTCACAAGTGATTTTTATGAAACTCAAAATAATGAAAGAAAAATATTTTTTCAAAAAATTATTTTCGAAAGAATTGAACGGCAATTTAACCCAAATAGCCAACAAAGACAAATCGATCAATATAGAATATAAGGTGGTACTGATTTTGAGTTTTCAGCTGATTAGCAATATTTCACATTTTACTGCATATATTTCGAACCGCGCGCGATATAAATAATTGTTTTGTAAGCGATCAAGATATCATATTTCAAATTTGAGACCAGCTTTTTAATAGCTAAAGTTTCACTTCTAAATTGTAACTTATATGTCATTGTAAAAAAGTTTTGGGTTTTCAAGAAATACAAGGTGTGTGAACCTCTCTTTTCTCTCGCAGTTATCTAGTTTACAAACTTCGAAATTTAAAAATTTACGTGTTGTTACCTTAATTTTATCCTTGATCTCAATCAGTGACAAATAAGTAAATTGATATCTTTCCAGTTTTTCCTGGTAAGCGCTCAAAGTATGCCTTTAGATAGGCTTTGGGGTGTGAGGCGAAGTTCTCGTTTCTGGGTGTGAGGAGGTTAACTATTTCAGCTAATTTAGCAATCTACTCGACACAAAAGAATTCTCCCTATATTTTATTCCTTATTTCTCTCACTTTATGATTATGGAATACAACCGAAACGTCAATAAACAATTTATTTAAAATGATAATAGAATTAAATAATAATGTTCATAATCGATCGAAAACCTCTTCAGAAAAGGGCGTGTGAAGGTGGACGAACGGCAATTTCTGTTTTCTCGTTCAACGGGTCGGTGCATTTTGAACAGATTTGCACTTTATTTCGTTTTTTCTCTTCATTGGAAACATTTTGCGACTTCAAAATTTTCAATAAAAACTTTTTTCAACACAAGTGCCATTTCGTGCTTACTTCGTATAATCTGATTTTTCCAGATTTTTTTTAGTTATTTTTAAATTTATAAATCGTCTTTTGAAAAAAACACTCAAAAAACGCGCGTTTGCTATCGAAGGTGCCTAAATTACGGTAAAATTATTTTTAAATAAAAAAGAAGCCGTAAAAAACAGTCTCGACCACCATTTTAAATTCATTGAATTTGTTTTCATACGATTTCGACGTCAAAATTTAAAGTGAATACGAAAAATACGAAATTTTGGACACTGAAAACTTTTTTTTCATGAGTTAAATGAAATAAATTTTAAATGGTGGATGTGTCGGCTTACCAATTTGGCAGTTTCGGTGAATCAATTTTTTTAATTCTGGATAAAAAGGGCTTCGATGGATTTCTCCCAAACCGTTGTTTTTTATTAGAGTATAAAAAGAGCAAAAAAAACAAAACTAGGGTATATTTGTAATTAAATAAAGGTGGCATTTCATATTTTCAGCCAGTTATCCCAGAAAATAAGTTTGTTAATTTTGAACAAGAAATGAAGAAAATTTTTCGAAATATTTTCGACCAACAATAACAAAACCCATGTTATTTGATTTTTCATAGAGCATATAAAAATATATGGTACCTCGCAAAAAAGTTGAGTGGCCATTTTGAAGAGTGTTTTTTCTTTCATTAAAAAGAAATAATGTAAACAATTTGAACAAAAAAGAATTATTTCTCATTGCTCTTAGATTGGGCCCTTAACCTGGTCCAGCAAAGCCATAAGAAATTGAAAACTTAACTTGAAGTTTCCTTTATAACATGATTAAGATTTAAGCACGAGCTTTTTAGCTGTATGCAGCATACTGTCATGATGTTGTGAATCGAAATAAGAACTTTGCTAGGTCACGTTTCCGGAAAAAATAGCTTTTATTTCTTCAGAAGGAGACTCATAGCTTATGAGTCATAAGCCAGTGAAACACTGATCAGAAAGTTGGCTTCACGTCAACATGATATTTTGAAGTTTAACTTGTTAACTAGCAAAGTGAATCTGTACCCAGACTCCATTTCTGGCCCACTAGTCGCCATTCTTATAAATCGAGCTACATAAGCAAAGTTTCATTATTAACATACGTTTTTAATTATCTTTAAATACAATTCAGCGAATTTGCTATACAATCGTAATCAACAATTTTTCAAAAAAAAAAAGGGCACTCAATGGAGAAAAGAAGAAAAAATTCGCGAAAATGACCTCCAGTTACCCACAAAAGTGTAATACTATAAATTTAACCGTTTATTAATACCTAAAACTTCGTCATAGTAAACTTCAACTGATTTTCTATCACTCCGTTAAAAAAAATTATATGTTTTGAACAAAATTCCTCAGTAAAATGACTCTTAAATTGTTGTGGAATATTTTATTTTTACTTAGAAAAATAATTATGAATATTTCGGAAGTTTTGACTTCTATAAATGCTCTTTTTGAACCAAAGGCCAATTTTGACAAATAATTAAAGGACAATCTTGAAAGTAAAAATAACTCAAACTATCGGTAATTTTTTATTTATATTTCGGCCAACCTTATTTCTTGAATATACGGTCACGTTATCATTTCGGGCTAAACTGTAGAGGAATAAAACTTTGACGTGATTCAAGTTATTAAAAAAAAACAAAGTACCGATAAAAGGTAATTAAATTACCATTTATCGGTACTTTGTTTTTTTTTCAATAACTTGAATCACGTCAAAGTTTTATTCCCTTACAGTTTAGCCCGAAAATGATAACGTGACCGTATATGAAATTACGGTGACCGTATATCAAATTGAAAAAGTTCTTAAATTACATTAAAAAATTAAAGATAAACTTTAAACGTTTTTAAGATTTTTTTCTCATCACAGCAAAGTCCAAATAAAATCACGAGACAAAATAACTGAAAAATAAGTCGTTTTGTTCAAAATTCTTAGATTATGGCTTAATTTGCCCTCAAAAATTTTCGGCATAATTTGAGTACTATTTGTGTACCTAAACCAAAACCTTATTTCTTAATTTGAAGGTCACGTGATTGTTTTTGGAGTTTGCTGTAAAGGTAAATTAATCTTAAGAACTGTTAAAAATGCTCCTCACCCTTTTCAAGAAGTGATTTAAGGGAGTGGCATCGATGTGGCAGATTGGTACATTTTTTTCAGAGCGATATATAAAAAAAATGTGAAAATTTATTTTATTTTTATCTTTAATAAAAGTAAATATAGAAACCTCTTTTCATTGATTCCATTTCCAATTTAACCCGATGTATGATTTTTTCAAAACGATATTCATTAACTTCAGACTTTTTCGGACCCAAAATTTGGGTTGTACTCCGCTTATAAGTGGGTGAATCATTATCCACATTGAAGCGTTTTTCGGGCTATACCGTAATGAAAACAAAGTTCCAGATTTTTATTTAAATCATGCTTAACCTTCTCACACCCAGAAACGAGAACTTCGCCTCACACCTAAAAGCCTGTCTAAAGGCACTACTTTGAGCGCTTATCACAGGAAAACTGGAAAAGATATCAATTAACTTATTTTTCACTGATTGAGATCAAGGATAGAATTAAGTGAATAACACGTACCATTTTTGAATTTCGAAGTTTGTGGACTAGATAACTGCGAGAGAGAAAGGAGGTTCACTCACCTTGTATTTCTTGAAAACCATACATTTTTAACAATGACATATAGGTTACAAATAAACAAGTGAAACACTAGCTATTTATAGCTGGTCTCAGATTTGAAATATGATATCTCGATCGCTAACAAAACAATTATTCATATCGCCGCCGCGTCAAAATATATTCAGTAAAATTTGAAAAATATTGCTTATCAGCTATACATATTGCTTATAAACTATTAAACAAGAAAAAACGCTGAAGACTCAAAATAAGTACCACTTTATGTTCTACGCTTGATCGATTTGTCTTTGTCGGCTTTATTTGGGTTAAATTGCCGTTCAATTCATTCGAAAAATAATTTTTTGTAAATTTTTTTTTGTCATTATTTTGAGTTTGATAAAATCACTTGTGAAGAAATTATTCTTCGTATAGAGACTCCAAAAAAAATAAACTGATATCAAAAGAATCCTCGAATACTTTCCTAAAAACTAATTTTCTCAGAATTTTGATATTATCTATCGTTTTCACACAATTAATTTTTTAAGAAATTTTGGCGAAAATCCTAAAAAAAAGTAAGAAAAAATAACTCTCGAACGGATAATCGTATAAAATTTTCAACAATATTTTTGGAAATAAAATTGCAAATTCTCTGACATATTTGAATTGTAGGTCTGTGACGATGTTATTTCTGCGCAGTTTTGGCTCCCAAAAATTGTTTTGCCTTCAGATAGTCAAAGGGTGTGAGGAGGTTAAAGGTTTTTTTGGTGATTTCGGAAACTTTTAGAAAAAATAAGTACTGTAATACAGTGAAAATTGTCAAGAAAAACGTACAAACGTTATTTTGTTTGAAAGTTTATCGATAANACCCGTCGGTTACCGCCTTTAAGATTAAAGATTCACTTTTAATTTCTCTTCGACGGATAAATGATAGATAAATGATTTTTTGAGCTTCATTTGAATTACTGTGAAAGTCAATTATTCAAACGAATAGTTTCTGAATAGTCACTTTTGCATTTGTGACGAAAAATTGACCTAAAAATCACTCAAAATTCTTATTTTGACCCTTAAACTGAATACAAAATTCTAGATATTGTTAAAATTGACCAATCGGAGGATATTGTCCCTGACGTCCGGCGGATATGTGAAGATTTTTGGCGAAAAACTTTTTACCTATCCCGGATAGGCTATACACCGGTACAATAATACTGGAGTGAATTAAAATTCTTGAAAATTTATCGAAATTTCTAGAATAATTTATATTACAGTTTATGAGTACCAAAATCAGAGTAAATTTATATCTGAAAATACCCGAGTCAAAAACATTGAAAGAATTTTACCAGAAAGCTGTAGATAGAGAAATTAAATTCGTATTTTATCTGGAGATAGCAAACATATACGTTGCAAAATATGCAACGGCGCTCGACAAAAGAGAGAAGTTCCAGGGTTCGCTCTGGATCAGTTACATCTAT
>SCLH01000157.1:208334-229776 GCA_004367855.1 Oikopleura vanhoeffeni
CTTCAAAAGCTTACTCCTCCCTGAGTTTTGAAGATAGAGAATAGTTTTATAGCTTTTATTGACCACAGAGAACGTGAGCAGAACCCTAAGTTCAGTTTTACTCAAAAAAATTTCATTCGGCGCTTAAATGAGCAAAAAACTGTTTTTTGGCGTTATTTTGAGCGCCTCGGGGAAAATACTACTTCTCCCTGGATTTTGACGGCAGAAACCTAAAACTGGTATGTATACGATCCTTGAGGATACGCGCAAAACCCCAAGTTCGACAATTTGCATTTTTGTATCTCGTCTTTTTGGAAACCGCGATTCAAATTCTCAGAAATTTCCAAAATTTAAAAAAAATCACACTGAATATGTTCAAATCGTGATAAAAATACTTTTTTTATGACAAATGAAAATAAAAAGGCATGTGATCAACTTATTTTTGTCCATATTTTCAGAAAAAAAACATTTTAAAACTAATCTGGAAAATTTCATGTCCGATTTTTCAAATGCGACAGTACTCCCTCAAACACAAACAGCCAAACATTAAAATATTTCAAATGTTTCTAGAATCCTATGTGTTAATAATCGGAACATGAATGCTGATATCGTTTCCAGCAAATTCTGAAGCATGTAAGATTTTATATCTTGCAACTGAGATTCATCCAATTTCCACTTAAAAAATAAGCCAGTTTTCTAGCCAAAATTTGTATTTAATTTTTTTGAAAACAACTCATTCGATTTAGTCTTTGGATAGCTCAAACTAAGCACAACTAGTGACAGAAAAATAAATTTGAAAAAAATAGTCCGAATCAGACCATTGTTACTAATTTTTCAACAAAAACTGATAATGAAACAATTTCAGACTGAAATTTTTAGTAATCCCTTAGAACTCAATGAGATGAGTCCATTTGGGTCCTTGTAATAATCTTTTACGTTAATATTTGGGAAATCTATTTTCTGAAACTAGCCTTCAGGTTGCGTGAAAAATATGTCAAAATTTGTCGTATCAATATACTCCTAGATATGTTTCTTTCACAAGATAACCTATCCAAAAAAGAAAAGCTTTCTCCAAGGTTATATTAGATAAGGTTTTAAATTTTTTAATAAACCAATAAAGAATTGGAAATTTAATTAAAAGTCCAAGTGTTAAAATTTGGTCGAAGGCAATCATTTATATTTTATCATCAGAGTTCTTGCATTACAGATTGATTCAACGCTGGAAACCACTGAGTACGGACATTTCACATCAATTTATTTTGCGAACAAAATAACATATAAAAATTTAAAACCGTTTCTTGGAGGAAAATAATTATTCAAATTTTTTTAAAAGAATTCAGAAACACAATCGAAAATATTGAATGACGCTTATGTTTCGTGATATCGTAATATGAAATTAAGTTGCGTCCGTGAGATCCCACTTATTAACAGATGTTCATTTAAATTTTATTTTGTCCCTTTTTTTTCTAAGAAAGTTTTTTCCTTAAATTCTAAGATAAATTGACCAATGATCCATTTCAATCTCGAGACCCTACTTTTCATTTCTCGATTAATGCTTTTCCGCCAAACTAGCAGAGGTGATATTCCAAAAACATTTGTTACTAACAAAACCAACCTTCCCGGTAATTTTGAATTAAAAAGTAATCTGATACAATCCTACCTACGCCGACACCTACGCTTTTAAAAAGCTTCTTAAAAAGACACGCAGTTCGTACCTACTCCTTCAATTTTTATAATTTTTTTTTCAGGCTCCAAAGAAGCCTCACACATAATGCATTATTGTCTTGTACTCGTAATTTTGCTTTTGGCGGCCAAAAAACGAAAACAAAAATTATTGATTTATTTATGGTTTTAATTGAAAGTGCGCTAATTAGTTTACTTTTGACGCCACCGAGTTAAAGATTGCACCAAAATTCTTAAAAGTGTTTGTATTTACCGAAAAAATTATTATGAAGCATTTTTTCTAGTTTCTAAATTTTGTCTAAAATTTGGCTAAAAATGAAAAGTTGACATGGCCCTCAAGAGACGCTGAATTGGAATTTAAAAAAACTCTTTATTGCATTGTAAAACAAGTCCTGTGCTTTCAGATGCAGTAAAAGTCGAAACTATATCTCTTAAACTGGTGAAGGAGATACCTTTTGCCTGAGCCTCTCAAACTGACCATTTCAAAATTTTAATTTCAGTTTTTTTGCGTTTTTGACCGCCGAAAGCAAAATTTTGAAACAAAAGCAATTTTGCATTATTTGTTAGGCTTTTCCGGAGCATCACACAAAAAAAATAAAAAAATGATGAAATTAAAGGGTAGGTACAAACTGCTTGTCTTTTAAGAAGCTTTTAAAAGCGTAGGTGTCGGCGTAGGTGAATTGTATCAGATTATTGTTAAGTTTGAAAGTACCGCGAAGGTTGATTATGTCAGTTACAAAGTTTTTGGAATATCACCTCTGCTAGTTGGCAGGAAATGGCCTCGGAGAGGCTCAAATTTGTGACACCCACTCCTAACATACTATTGACTAGTGTATTTGTATCCAGTGGTTAATCAGTTTCACGGATCTTAACCTTTTGACCTTGACTTTGAATTTCAAGAATATATCCGTCAGATCATAATGGTGTGACAGGGGTTAAATTTGAAAAATTAAAGGAACCAGCTCTAAATTAGAATAAGTTCATTGTGAAAATAAAATTTAACATATTCAAAATGTACTAAAAAAATTAACGGTGGCTAAACCATTGCCACCGAGTGATCGGAATCAATCAAAAGAATCTTTACCTCTCATAGAATCATTTAACACGGTATGTTATCGATACAGGCCCGGCCTTCTGCCTTTAATTTGGCGGATGAAAGAAGCATCTCATCTCTCTTTTACCGGCTTGGCCGACCGTTGATTATAAATTAATCTCCGGAAAGACCAAAATAACCAAAAATATATATTCAGTTGGATTTTGCAATTTAATAGATAATAAACCTATCAAACGCATGTTAATAAATCATTTTTGTCATCTGCTTGATGACAATTCTTTATCATTCATTTGTACAGAAGTGCAACATTATGAATTATTCAACCAATTATTATCTATTTCATGGCATTTTGTATTTTTGTTCTCGAAATAATTCTATAAAAAATGTTTTGCCTGAAGGTTTAATTATACTAATAATAACAATTCTTCCTTCTTGTTAGATTAATATTTTAGTGTCACGGCCCAAACTGCTCAATTTGCAAAAACATTGGAATAGTTTTTCTGTAGATCTGACCCCGCAGATCTGATTTGCTCTAAAATTTTTATTTTGCTGATTTATTCCGAAATTATTTTTACTTATTTAATTGACATTTTTGGATAAAAACTACGTTTATTATAATAAAGTTCAACGATATTGACAGAGTTTGTTGCAAATCAGTTGGTGCCATTTGGCACAAAATTTATTATAGGACAAAATATAACTTAATCGTTTTATCACGAGTAATAAAAGATTATAAGCGTTTTGGGCTACAATTTCTTAACTTAATCGTTTGGTCAAGTTGGTGTTTCCAATGTATATCTTCGTTCCCAACCAAAATTAACTTCTTTAGCAAGATGCCCAATCATTAATTGAAGCGAAGAAAAATAACAATTTCTCAGAAACTGAAATGGTTATCCAAGGCTTGGATTCCAAGCTCGGGATTCCCAAGGACCGTTCGTCAGAAGGACAGCAAAAAATTTAAGAAAAAATATATATAAAAATTATGTTTTTTGGTGTTGAGACATAAAATTTTTACAATATCAATTGTAAAATTGCATTTTTTAACGTTTCGCTTTTTTATTAAATCATCTTCAGAATGAGAGATAAATGTTTAAGTAGAAGAAAGTTGGAATAAAATAATTTGGCAATTGGGCTCTCAGATGATTGCCAAATTGAAAAACTAATAAATTTATCTCTCATTCTGAAGATGATTAAATAAAAAATCGAAACGTTAAAAAATGCAATTTAACAATTGATATTTAAAAAATATAAAATAATATTCATCTGTTCCGAAAGTGAAAAATGAGCTAAACTTTTGATACGAATTAAGGCAGGTTAAGGATATCAGCCATAATATTATTATCATTCAGTTTTTACACTTGTTATTTGGTTTGGCTATCAAGTGAACAACTTTCCATGTCAAATTCTAAAGCTTGCCTTTTTGCGGTATAGATTATACCGTAATACTTATGCGGTAAAATTCCAGGTCTACAGTTTAACTAATACTGAAATCTTACAATACACTTTCATTATATTTGGATAAGGCACTCTCGGCCGACAAAAACTAATTTTCTGAAAGTGACAATTTAAAAAAAACTCAGGCTGTACTCGAGGAAAAAAAATATCTTTTAGAGAGTTCTTGAAATGTTCACCGAGCAACAAACTCTTTTTGAAAAAATAACAATTTTTAGGGCTGAACTATTTGCGGGGAAAGTATTGTTAGCAGAACATGTTTTCCTTTTAACCTTCTCACACCCAAAACTCCATTCGAGGATGCTACTTAGGGCGCTTATCACGGGAGAAGTATAAGTGTTTGCAACTTTACTGTTCTTTAGTCCTCGAGGTTAAGGATGGACTTAAATTTTGATGCTTTTTAATTTACATTTTGACTTTATTAACCCCGTCGAATAGTAAAAGGTACAAAGTGACCTTCAACCTACGCATGTATTATTGTTAGAAAGTGAGAGACGTCAGAACAAAAATAAATAATGGAGGAGATTCAGAATTAAATTTTCTAAATCGTGACTTCCTCAGAAATAACCTGCAATTTTCGATCTTCAATCTACAGGTGTTTCAGAAAATAATACCTGACCTACGCAATTTATCAAAATAACTTGTGAAGAAATACAAAGTTACTGAAAGACGTCAGAACAAAAATAATTTTCTTAATTTTTCCTAAAAAGTGACTTCTTTAGGAGTAACCTGCGATTTCTGATCAACAGGTGTTTTCCGAAAGAGCTCAGGGTGAGAGGAGGTTAAGACGGTTAAAGTAAGGAATTTCGAAAGTGATAAATGAGTATTCATTATATTCGTCCATCTTGTTAATATTTATTTTACTCATTTTAAGACGTAGTATTGTTTTGTTTTCAAATTAAAAAATATTTTTCAACGTCAAATGTTCAGATCATAAGTTAGCAAGCTTTTAAAGATGCAAATTTTCTCTGAAACCAAGAGTTGAAGCTTTTTTCCGTTTGGGATTTCGCGATTTAGAACACTGGAACCACTCGGGCAGACCATCAAGCACCCACCAAAGCGCGCTTTATAACATCAATCATTCGAGGATTTTTTTTTGGTTGGTTTTTTCTGGTTAACAATTTTTATTAAAAATTGAAATTAAATTTTTATTGGACCGTCTGGCTGGTTTTACTCAAAATAGTGCTATCCAAAAATAATTCATTTGCAATGAGATTGCAGCAAACTATAACTATCCACTCGGGGCTCACCGCAAATAACGTGGAAAATACGCGTCTCTGATTGGCTCAAATTTTGCTTCTCTTACAAAATGTGACCACCAAAAATGCGCGATAACAAATTTTTGCCTTTCGGATTTCTTATTTTGTGATTTGTTATAATTTTATAGCTAAGCTTTGAAAAAGTTGGAATTAATTTCACACACGATTTTGAACCGTGGATGTTTCTTTGTTGATGAAAACTAAAAAACCAACAACTCGTTTTTTGCTGTGTGGCCGGTATCATTGGGGTTTCTGAGATGGCCACTTTATTTCGAACAGTGTTTTCGATGATGTATTTTTGTTTTTATTTAAAAGTATTTTTGAGTTTTCAAGACATCAAATATCAAATTCTAGAGACAATTTATGTTGTGTCACACAACATTGTCACACAACTTGTGTGGGCTGAGAAAAGTTGAAAATCATTACAATTACAGCGGGAGGCCCAATATCGCCGAAAGTTTTTGGCGAAAATTTTCGGCGATATTGGCAAATTCGGCGATATTGGCACATTCGGCGATATGGGATTGAAAATGACGTCATTTGTCCAACAAATTGTTTAATTTTATAAGGTGTTTTACAATACGTTCAAAGTGAATCACCAAAATGAGTAGCATTATTACTCCGCAAGAGAAATCAAATAAAACTGAAAATGATTAAATGAGTGAAATTTTATGTTCAAAATGACGTCATTCGTGACGCCTAGCAAGTCATATGTAATATAAGTCTCAGGGGGATTTGACGATATTGGCACAGGAATAATTTGACCTGTGAAACGTAGAATTGCTTAGGCTTTTTTCGACAAATTCGGCGATATTGGGCCGGCGAAATCGGGCTTTCTCCTGTAATTAGTTTTATCAAAAAAGTTCCCCACTCAATCATTTTTTACCACCACTTTATAAGTTATTTTGTGGAAATTTTTAAACAAAAATTAGTGTTTAATCATTGAACCGTCACAGCAATTGTCACTTTTACAACCTTTGAACTTTTTCAAATAAAAAGACACCAGTTAAAGCTTATGTCAGGGACCTTATGTGTATAACATTCCTTACACTTAAGAGGGTGATGTTATTTAAACTTTCATACGGTGAATAAAACGTTTTATCTGGTTGACCTCATTTCATTTTACTCGATTTGGACAGTAAATTCGTTGACTGGAACGTGAAGGGGATTTATTTTTCTTATTTGCTCGTTCGCGCAAGAGAACATGACTCGCGTTAACTACGCATGAATCAAGCAAAAAAGCTACACCATTTCACAAACGCATTTTTGAAACGCATTAAAATTTAACTGGACCAATCACAAAAGTTAATTTTATCAAAAATGTTCACGTCGGAATCGCTGAGCAGTCAAAAAGTGATTATTTGTCTGCGAATATACATCCAAATTTAAAAGAAATTATTAACATTAATCCATCGTTTGATCTGTTAATTTTTAAAGACAACTTTTCACATCTTTTATCACGTAAATACGTTAATAATTCAAGTTTGTTAAAATAACCTATTGTGTCAAGGGCTGTTAAAAAATCAGGAGTTGAATTCTAAATGTTTTTCCAAGTCATTCCATAGAAAAAAATTAATCAAAAAATTTCGGAATTTAATTTAAAGATTTCAAAAAACGGGATTTTATTCGAGTTGAAATTTGATGACCAAAAATTTTACTTGTGGGTTCTCCGGGTTAAAGCTTGAGTTTTTATAAAAATTAATGATCGACCAAGTCAATGCAATTGTTGGCTTTAATTACTAAACATATTGATGCCACTACCCCCTTATCGTGCTTGCCGAAGCTGGAAGATATTAAATCATTCTTAAATTGGGATTCAGATATATTAGCGTGTCACCATTAATTTCGACATATAGAATTGAGGGTGGATTGTTCCGCAATTTCTTGTGGGTGAATATATTTGCAAAATTTGAAAAAATTTTGGTAGTCACGTGATCAAAATATAGCGATTTTTCGGTTTTTCAGTATTTAATAAATATAAAACAGATGCCAAATCGGTAGTATTTGAGTCAACGTCACTTATTAATGAAATTAACACACTTTTGGAAAAAAATTTAAAATTATGATTTTTTGGCTCCCAAACCTCGATTTTTCGAGAAAAAAAGCGTAAAAGTGAGAAAAGGGATGCCCATTTGATCCGACAAAACATTTTTATTATCAAATTAACCGCCTTGCTGAATTAGTTAGTACCAGTTTTTTGGTACATATATCTCAGATAGATGGTGTCATATTACACTTTTTTCTGAATTTTCGAATTTTTTCTGAGTATTTTTCTATAACTAGAAAAAAAATTTGCTAAAATTTTTTTGCAGAGTTTTCAGACATTTAAAAATAAAAAAATAATTTTCGAAAAAAATTCGATTTTTTTTTTCTTTTTTTCAAATCGTCTTAAACGTCTGCAAAAAAATTTTCATCAATAATTTTTTTCCAGTTGTAAAAAATACTTAGAAAAAAAACCCGAAATTCTCAAAAATTGAAGTTTTCGTTTGGTTTATTAAACTTCATGTAATCTCCAGTATATTATCTCATAATGAATATTTAATATAGTAAAAAATGGCATTCTCAATTTTCAGCTGTGATTCCAGAAAAATAGTTCGAAATTTTAAAACAAGAAATGAGGAAAATTTTCGAAATATTTTCAATTAATTTTGACCGAAATACAAAAACCATGTCATAATGATTTTTCAAATAGCATATAAAAGGGCCCCCAAATCTGCCGGAAGGCCGATAAAAGGAGAGGATTTTATGTTTTAAATTTGTTGAAAATGAGCCCCAATCGGCCGAAGGCCGATAAAAGGGGATTTTTTGGTTTTTTATTTAATTTTGATAATGAGAGCCCCAAATCGACCGAAGGCCGATAAAAGGGGATATATGTTTTCAAATGTTTAATGAAAAAATTGATAATTTTTTTCCAAAATTTGAACTTTTTGTTTTCAAAACATATTAAAAATTTTTTCCAAATTCGGAAACTTTCTTTGAATTTGAATATTTACGCAAAAAATAAAACAACTTTAAAAAAGAAAATGGTAAATTTGTGAGAAAATTAAATTTGTAGAAAAGAAAATTAAAAATTAAAATTGTGAAGAAAATTAAAAATTTGTGAGGATTTAAAATAATTGGTTCAAAATTTTATAAGAAAAAATCTTTACAAAATTTATTAAAAAATTATCAAAATTTTAAATTTCAATTTCAGAATTTGATTTCTTTTCAAAAAATAATATTAAACATTTTATCGGCCTTCGCTGATTTTGGGCTCATTTTTCGATGATTGTGAATAATAAGCATAAAATCCACTTTTGTCGTTGCTTTGGCCGATTCGAGGCTTCATTTTTAAAAATTTCAAACACAAATTCCCTCCATTTTCCACAAAAATCAAACTTAAAATAAGGGGCTATTTTTTAAAAATTAAAAACACAATGTTTATTGGGCGAGCTATTTTCAAAAATTTCATTAAATCCCCTTTTTATCGGCCTTCGGCCGATTTCGGGCTATTTTCAACAAATTTTAAATTTTAAAATTAAATCCCCTTCTATCGGCTTGCGCGATTTGGGCTCATTTTCAGCAAATTAATAAAACATTAATCTGCTTTTATCGGCCTCGGCCGATTTCGGGCATTTTTTCAACAAATTAAAATTTAAATATAAATCCCCTTCTATCGGCCTTCGCAGATTTGGCCTCATTTTTCAGCAAATTAAATTAAAAACATTAAATCTTCTTTTATCGGCTCCGGCAGATTTGGGCTCTTTTCATCAAATTAAATTAAAAAACATAAAATCCCTTTTATCGGCCTTCGGCCGATTTGGTGCTCATTTTCAGAATATTTAAATTTAAAACATAAAATCCCCTTTGTAGCCTTTGGCCGATTTGGGGGCTCATTTTTCAACAAATTTAATTTTAAATATAAAATCCCCCTTCTATCGGCCTGCTTCGGCCGATTTGGGCTCATTTTTTAGCAAAATTAAATTAAAAATAAAATCCCCTTTATCGGCCTTCGGCAGATTTGGGCTCATTTTTCAACAAATTTACATAAAACATAAATGCCCGCTTATCGCCTTCGGCGATTTGGGGCTCATTTTTCAACAAATTCAAATTTTCAAAAAACATATAAATCCCTCTTTCTATCGCCTTGTCGCCGATTGGGGCTCATTTTTCGCATAAAATCTTAAATTGAAAACATGAAATCTCCTTTTATCGCTCTCGGCGATTTGGCCTTCATTCTTCATCAAAAAATTAAATTTAAAACATTAAATTCCCTTTTGAATCGGGTTGCCGCCGATTTGTTGGCTCATTTAAAAAAATTTGATTAAAAACATACAATCCTCTTTTATCGGCTCTTCGGCGTTTGGGGGCTATTTTTTCACAAATTACTTTTTTTTCTATAGTTTTTGTTTTGTTTTCTGCAATTTGATTCCAAAATTACGAAAAATCAAATGACAGGGTTCATACTTGTTTTACTTTCAAATTATTTTTTTTTCTGAAATTTATTTGTTTTCAGATCTAAATTTTTTCTAAAGTATTTTGAAAATGTTGGTATGCAAAAATTTTTTGGAAAAACATTTTTTGGGAAAATTCTTTTTGCAGGGTTGTTTCAGCCAATTTAAGAAAATGAAAATTTTGAAATATTTTTTTTTGAATTTTTTTTTTTAAATCAGCTATACTGCCGCAAATTTTTTTTAATTTTATTTTATCATTTTCAAAATACTTAGAAAAATTTGGAAATCTGAAAACTTCAATTTTTTTTTAACCACATTTCCCTGCACCTTCCGCACCAGAGACCAATTTTTTTGTGATCAACATCAAACGGTCTTAACGTTGAAAATAAAATTAGTCTACATTATTCAACACTAGGCGGTTCCGAGCGCTAAAAACCTCTTTTTTCTATGAATAATGCGTATTTTCGTAGTAACACATCGACTTTCTGAAGAAAAATATGATTTTTGGAAAAAAGACTTCACAACCACTAAACGCGCAATAAAATTTAGCACAAATCAGTATATGTTTACAAATCTAACCTAAGTGGTCGGTTATGGCCGAAAATCGATTGGTGGACATGCCGGATATTATTTGGCCAAAAATTATTTCCAAATAATTATTGTGAAAAACGGCGGCTACACGAAGACAGTCGGTTGCTGCCAATGCTTTGGTTAAAGATGATGGTACAATTATTGAACGAGCAAAAAGAAGAATTTATTCCTATTTTATGGAAATTGATCAAAATGAGTCCGGACTTCTAGAAGAAAACGAGATCAGAGGTATGATTAAGCGAATTTCTTTCTCAATAAAAGTCACATTATAAAAAAGAGTTTTAGCTAAATAATTTCCGTTTTCAGTTTTTAAAAAATATTGTTTTCAATTTTTTTTATTTTAAGTCGCATATCCCTTAAAGGGATTCCCTTTATGACCTTTTGCTTAATCTAAGAGTTGTGGGTTTAGGGAGCCAATCCTAACACTCCTAAGACTCCTTCTAGCCACTCATGAGGCAGCTTTCTCTTCTATTCAGCCCACATCTCTTAGATTAAGCAAAAAGTCATAAAGGGATACGTGACAAGCAGGAAATCAATAAAATTATTTTAATTGATTCTAGCGCTTCGTTACCAAATACAGAGAGAAAAATTTGACACAAAGAGTTTATAGCGTTCGTATGATATTCATCTTTAGTAAAAAGAGAAAATTAAGATATAAAAACTACAGTTGACCTTGACATTTAGTCAATTTAATTTTTCACAATAAAAATTTATTTATTCGAAATGTTTTTTAGGCTGGAAAAGTGAGAATTAAAAAATACGAATGGCATCAAAAGATTTCTTGGGTACGGTTTGCTGGAAACGATATAAGCAACTATGGTCTGATTTCAAACAGAAACGGTGTCAGAGATCAAAACCTAATTTAGATAGAAAATTTAAATTGTTTTCTAGAATCCGCTGAGGTCAAAATCAGACAATAATTGCGTATATCGTTTGCAGCAAACCGTACCCAAGTTATTTTTTGGTGCCATTTATATTTATACAGCCAATCAAACCGTAATTAAAAAACGTATGACTCATTCGATGTTAACCAACCATTGAACTTATTACATTCCTTTTATCAAAACGTAAAAAACACCCTTTTTCGACACATTTAACCAGATTGTTGATCTCTGTGGCAAAAATCGTAAAAAAGGAATCCATCCAGTAAAATTACGAAAGTTTTCCGGATTCCCCCCCAATTAAAATTTTTTCCGATATAAGCTCCAGGATCTTTGTTTATTTCGAAAAAAGCTCATGGACTCGTGTTTCACCGCAATTAACCAGATGGTTGATGAGAGCGGTACTAAATTGTCAAATAGAATCGAGAGATCAAAAAAAGATCTCCCGAATGTATTTTTCAAAAATGTTCAGTCTGCATTTGTCTAACCGTACGAACCTCTGTAATGTAAAAATTTACCATTACCACCCCCTTAATCGAGTGGCTTATCCAAGATGATACTTTAAATTTTCTAAAGATAAATTAAAGTCAAAAATAAGACCTGGCCAAATCAAATATAATGAAAAGTCACATTTCTTTATTATGATATGAAAATAGTCTTATTCAAATTCCTCGATATGAACTTCCAATATTTTAAATAAAATCAACTTGACGCTCAGAGTTAGAAAACTATTTTTTAAGACTTGGCTGTTGGCATTTTCGGCAAAAAACGATACTGGGATGCAATCGATTACGTAAAAAAAGTTTTTGAAGACTAGAATGAAGATTGCTCCGGTGCATTAGATTATGAAGTATTGCTTGTAAAAATATCAGTGGGAAAATTTCTTTCCAAAATTTCTCAAGGAATTTTTATTTTCAGCTTTTAATTGCAAAAATTTTGCAAGCCGTTTTAAAGAGGCTCGAGGGTTTATCAGCTATGTTTATAAATATTTTGACAAAAATGGACAAATGTCTGAGGTCGAAAAACAAATACTTCTTGGTATTTTGGAAGAGGAATCACCACCAAAAAAAGAAACTTGTTTCGAGGACATGAGTTCGAGGGATCGAAGACAGTAAGATTAAAATTCCTTAGTTAGAAATCCCATCAAATAAGTTATTCAGGGAAATCAAACTGACCAAAATTGGAGTTCTAGAATGCTTCGTCAAACCTCATTATATGAAAACACATAGCAATGTCACTTGGTACAGAGAACTTCAGTTTATTGATCCGAAAGTTTTCAGGTAAGAATTTCATCTTTGAATTTAACTTTAATGATATCCCGTTATTGCCCTCTGGCCTTCATTTGGGCCCTCATAAAGCGGGGGGGCAAGAAAACGCGGCTTTCAAAATCGACACAGCCAATTAGGTTTTTAGATAGGCTATCTAAGATTTCTCAAACTGAGCACAAATTCCTAGTGAATAATACAATATAATTATTGGTCCAAATCAGACCATTGTTTCTATCTTTTAACAAAAACTTATATGAAAGAATGAAGAATTAAAAATTTCAGTTATCTTAGAAAACAATAAGAAACATTAGTCCGATACTAACCAATTTTAAATGTTTATATTTATTAGATAATTGTGCTCAGTTTGAGCTATCTACGAACTGAATCGGATAACTCGTTTTTTAACGTCGCGTCGTTTTCTCCCTTCCCCGCTTTTTGAGGTTCCAAATAAAGGCCGGAGGTTAACAAAGGGATATACTAACATGAAAATAAGAGGAAAAAGTTTCATTTTATAAAATAGTTTTTCAGCTTGAGGGTATTAGCAGTTTATTATATTCCGTTACCTTTTTAAGAAGTATGATAAATTATGGATGAAGCGCTGTAACCCGTGTACTCTGACAGATATAATTTTATGCCTTTGGCACTGAAATTATTTTTCTGATCATTCTGTTTTGTCGATAATACCCAACCGGTAAGGTGAAATAGTTAAAATGTAAAAATTAAATTATTTTTAAACCTTGAAAAATTTTGTTCAAAATTATCAAGACTTTTTTAATATTTCAATGTATAATCAAAAATTATTTGTGATACAAAACTAAAATTTAAAATGTTGGTTTTTTGATATTTTGAGACTGTTCTTGTGCATAGACGAATTACATTATTTTTCCAGAATAAGTAAGAAACATTCATAAATTGGTGTGAAACTTTCTGAAAAAACGAGTGATAGTAAAATAAATTTTTTTTTGAGTTTTTTTTGTCGCAACTACAAAATGTATAAAGATTGAATGTTGCAATATTATTTTTTCACCAGTTCATGCTTTTTTCCAACTGGTCACCTGACTTACCACATTTTTTTAACCGGTTTAATTTTTGATTTCATTATTTTCAGCGTTTTGAAATACGAAGAAGTTATCAGTGAAAATAGCCGCAAGCTCATAATCAAAAACATCAGATACAAAGATGCTTGCATGTACTGGTGTACTGCAGGAGATTTCAAAACTGCATTCAAAGTGACTATCAAGGAGCCTGAAAAACCAATAGTCGTTATTGAAAAGACTCCTAACCAGGCATCTGAGCAGAGACTGAGAGAAGTAATTTTACTCAAACCAAGAAAAAAAGAGATCGAACACTTGGATTTTAAACCCTGTTCTGTTAACCAAAAAGTTCAATAAATCAACATTTTCAATAATTTTTTATTCGTTTTGCAGCAACGTTTCCCAATCCTTTAGCATCTTCTACTGTAGACTTATTATGTAAAACAGAAGTTTCAAAAGTACACAGACGATACATATCTAGAATTTTGAAATTTGCAGTATTTTGAACAATTATTCTTGAATTCCAACGATTGACTCATTTTATAATTATCAAATTATTTTATAAGGAAACTTAGATCAATGAAGTTAAAACTTTAAGCTACAAATAATTTTTCGTTTGCCTTTCACCTATTTAAAGTGTTTAAATTACTTCATGATATAGTTTTTTTAATTTTATATAGAAATTTAACAATAGTTTAACATGAAGTTAAGCACCAAATTGGGTAAAATTAAATCGTCAACGAAACAAAATCAAACAAAAACTCAAAAAGAGATTTGATATATTTAATCTCTTAAAATGACGACATTCATGTTGCAGTCAAAGTAATTTGTAATGGAAATCTCGACCGCCAACAAATTCGAAGCCCTGGGCAGCGTAAGGAAATAAGCTACAAATCGTGTGAAATTGCGTAGGTTTTCAAATATTCCGAATCTGTGCCCTGAGGGTGGGTTATCCCTATAGGGAGCTAACGTAGAGGCCTTAAAGCCAAACTAATAGTTTTCATTGGTGTTATTTGACATGAGTAGTGTTATCGTAACCAAATGATATCCTTTTCCGAGTACAGTAGATCAAAAATGCCTAGGTAAAAATACAAACCAATTACAAGGTAAAAATTACAAGGTAAAAATACAAACCAAATACAAACGAGAGTGAGACGGGCCAACCAACCAATCAAATCCCTGAATTGAACACACAATTGGTTTGTATTTTTACCTAGGCAATTTTGATCTACAGTACTCGGAATAGGATATAATCCCGAAGATAAAATAGAAATTGGGCCCCTTGGTGCTGAGAAAATCGCTAAAGAAAACTTACAATTTTTTTTACAATTCCTGAAGGATCCTTACAAAATTTAAATTCCCAAAAGTATCCCTAATTAGCAATATAAATTTATTTCCGATGATCAATGTTTTGGGACATAAGCCATTGATTGGTCAGGCACTTGCGCTGATTTAATGCGCTTTTGTATATTTCGAACTTTAATCCATAGAAACTAATTTTCTAAGTTTTTCCCTGCGAAGTGGTGATGAAATTGACAATCAAAAGTCCGTGGTAGCTTGAGGCGTAAGACTTAGGTGTTTCAAAACACGTAATTTTAAAACAAATATATGAAGACAATACTAGTTCGAAAGCAAAAAATATTCACAAATTGTAACAATATGCAAAAAACGATATTATTCCGCCAGACATATTTGCGGGCGCCAGGCGAGAAATTTATAATAAACTTTTTTCCACCTTGCGGTCAAATTTAAAAACTTTCACCAACGTAATTTTGGTGTCGTTAATTGGAGGCTCCAGACTATTTCAAAATCACCTAGGATTAATACCAGAAATTGCAGTTGATTTTGCCTTCTGACGGCTCTGAGTTAATTTTTATTTCTTTGAAAGTGATTTCGATAAATTGCGTAGGTGAGATTATTTTTTCGGAAAAATCCTTGTGATTAAAGTCCGAAAATTGCAAGATATTTCTGAGGAAGTCACTTTTTAAAAAAATTTAATTTTTAATCTTTTCATTATTAATTTTGTTCTGACGTCTCCCATTTCCTCACGATAAAATTGCGTAAGTTGAAGCATAATTTGTAAATTTCACTTTTTTATAGGGTTAATAAAGTCAAAATGTAAATTACATATTATCAAAGTTTAAGTTTATCCTTAATCTCGAGGACTAGAGTACAATAAAGTTCCAAGCACTTTTACTTTTCCCATTATAAACTGTCAAAGTTGCACCACTTAAGTGATGCAGGAGCCTCCAAGGGTTAACAATTTCATAAACTTTCCAGTGTTATCTCGACTTTCCAGAATGTGACAAAATGTGACACGAGTCTGATTGCGGACAGGCTAAGAAAAAAATTGCCAAAAACTTAACTCATCTCAAGTCCATTTTCCCACTTTTTGGCGAATTTTAACAGCCCGAAGAGTTTATACAAAAGTAGCATTTTATCATTTTTAGTTCACAACGATTGTCACTTTATTTTTTGGAAGGCAAACCTTTTTTATTGAGTTTTAAAACTGTCAGAAAAACCACCTTAACTATGATTCAACGTCAAAGACTAATTTATGATCCTGCTGAAATATCCTGGGAGAGGTTGCCTGAAAAATACAACCAAAGTCACTCCTCAGGGGTGGTCAACTTTATTTGCACTAAAATATGAAAAAGTAATCAGGTCATTCCATAAATCAATTATAAATCAATTAAGGCAACAGGGAGCCGAAATTTTGAAGTGCCATACAAGCGGTTTTTACTCCAAATTCTAAGGAACACCGTGAAACTACCTTAAATTCCTTGTTTTGAATTTCATTTCACTACAATCCGATAGGTAATAGGCAACATTCCATATCGAAATTGTGTTATCCTTTTCTCAACCTAAGTCTATCTTAAACATGATAACTATCTCTATAGCGCGTGTTCGAATCTCACTGTTGTTGTCTGAGTCATTGTCTTGAGTATGGGTTTATTGGTATATCGAGAAATCACTTTAAATTCACTTAAATTGATATTTGTTCAGTTTGAGCTATCTGAGAACGTAATTATATGAGTCGTTTCTTAAGCCGAATTATGTAAAGATTTTGGCTTTAAATCCAGTTCAAAATTGAGATAAATCATCGAAAAATATTCAGGATATATCCATTTATAATTATTTTCAAGTTGGTATTTATACAGTTTGACAAATGGTGGTTAAACGGTGACCGGGAAATTTTTATTCTCGAGTAAATGGTGGCGTGAAATCTCAAAAATTCGAATCGGTCTTGATTCACATTCTGACAGGTTTCTCACTCATTAATTTATGATTATTCAAAAAAGATCTCAAAATGTGAGATTAAAGTTTTAACAAATTGTATTACAAATACATTCAGATTGAAGGAGTTGATCTATTTTTTATGACTTTGGGAACTCTTTTGAAATGAGTCATTTAATGAAAAGGTTTTTGATTCAAGACCCATATCAGAACTGTTCGCGATTTCATATAATGATAAAAAAAAAATTTCACTTTTTGTTGCTAACGTTTTCGTATTTATTATAAATACATTATCAAGCAATTTTTCATTTCAAAGTGGTTGAACGAAAGTTTTTTCAAATTATCTTGAAATGAGATCTGTAAAATTCGTTTTTAAGTTAAACGTTTGTGATATCCAAATGGCCAGCTAGGTTGTTATAAGGGGGTCCGGTCTGCTTAAAAAGTATACTCAGAATAACTAAATCGGACAGAATAAATCGATTGGTGGTGGTCTCGCTTCTCTGTGATGCCTGGTTAGCTAATCAGGGCGCGCTGGTCAAAAACAATTTTACTAAATCCTTCAATAAATATCGGATTTTGTAAAATTTTTCGCCATTAAGACCGCAAAATTAAGCTCTTTTAAATCAAAATATAGCAATTTAAATTTTTTTAAATATTTTGGAAGTTATCGGTAAAAACATATTCCAATTTAACAAGAATCCTAGACCTATTGTGCAAAACACTCTATATTTCGATATGTTATTCTCTGAATTCTTAGCTTGAACTGTTCAGCAGGGATTATCTTAATTATTTTCAGAACGGTTAAAATGAGCAACTAAGTGGCGCAAGCAAAAAATTGGCGCGCGAAAAAAATAGTTAGCAGTTAGTCACTCTCTTTTTTGTAACCTGGAACACTTCCAGGTCGGATATCCGAATTTTGAAGCTGATTTGAGACTTTGTTAAAAGATACAGTTTTTTTTTATAGTGATTTTTTCTGATTTTTTATGTGTTTTTTTGGCTGTTTTGATCATGCGATCACCAGTTTTTTTGCTAATTTTCCAATTTCGAATCAGATTCACACAAGGGATCATGATCGATGTTATTATCTAGGGATGGTTCAATAATAAAATCTTCAGAAGTACCTGCTCCATCATTGTTTTCCTCGTTATCAGATTTATACAAGGGATAAACACTGATATTATTATCTACGGATGGTTCAATAATCAAATCTCTAAATATACCTGCCCCGACATTTACTTTCTCGGTATGTGAATCTCTATGAATCTCTTTTTCAGGAGTTTCGGTAAAATATTTTTTTTAACGATTAGTTTTTTTCTTAATCCAATTTGTTTGAGTCATAAGTTTTGGCATTTTTTATAATAAATTTTTTCCTGAAACATATATATATCATGCCCGCTATACAAATAAACTGTCATAAAATATTATGATTTTTATCAGTATTTCTTAATCATCTCCTGCCAAGCTGCATTCAAAATATCCCTTTTGATCTCCAAGAAATTTTGTCGCGCTTTGTAATTTGTGAGGTGCAAAAATTCTCTTGATCAAAGAACGCGCTCCACTGACAAATAAATTATTACCGTCCTGAAAATAAATAATAAGATAACTTCCGAAATATTCAGAAATTTTAAATTGTTATATTTCGATTGAAAGCTCGAAGAGAGCTCAATTTTGCGGTCTTCATGGCAAATAAATAAATAAAATCCGAGATTTATTTAAGGATTTAGTAAATTTGTGTTTCACCTTCAGCGCGCCCTAATTAGCTAACAAGGCATCACAGAGAAGCGAGACCACCACTAATCGATTTCTTTAGTCCAATTTAGTTATGAGTACACTTTTTAAAGCAGACCGGACTCCCCTTAATTATACCTCCGGTATTTATACAGTTTGACAAATGGTCATTACACGGTGACCAGGAAATTTTTATTCTCGAGTAAATGGTGGCCTAAAATTTCAAAAATTCGATTTTTATAACTTAACTGCAGCCAGTTAAAATCTTTTTCAGGTTTCAGGCATGTCTAACTAATAGGTCGTGATTCACATTCTGACAGGTTTCTCACTCATTAATTTATGATTATTCAAAAAAAGATCTCAAAATGTGAGATTAAAGTTTCAACAAATTGTATTACAAATACATTCAGATTGAAGGAGTTGATCTATTTTTTATGACTCTGGGAACTCTTTTAAAATGAGTCATATAATGTTAAGGTTTTTGAATCAAGACTCATATCAGAACTGTTCGCGATTTCCTATGATGATATATTTTTTGTAACACGTTTTTTTCGAACGTTTTTCAAATTATCTTGAAATGAGATTTGTTAATTTCGTTTTCAAGTTAAACGTTTGTGATATCCAAAAGCCCAGCTAGGTTGTTATAAGTTTCAGAATAGTGTTTTGAATTTGTTTTATAAAAAATGCAGTTCAAAATGTGGTGATAAATTCCGTGAATAGGATATTTTTTGTTGCATGACTCGCTTGTCGATGTTTTCTGACTCTATAAAATAATTCTCGTTTTGTTTAGCCGGTATAAAAACAGTTGCAATCACAAGTGAATCTGTAAACAGCCTTAAAAATTGAAAATGAAAAAATTTGATAAAAAAAATCATTTTTTTGCAAAATAAGCAACCGTTGTTTGCTTGAGTGCCACTAACCTTTAGTTCAGGGTCCTTAATAAATAAAATATGTTCTTAATACTATTATCTTTGAACAACGACGGTACCATTTTAATTTTCAAGATTCAATAAAAAAATAGTTGCAATATGGCTGTATGTATGTATTGTTTATTTGCTCGCTATGACTAGCAGCAAGGCACCCTTTATACAGAGCTAATTATGTCACAGATAATGCGTACGATTTCAGTTCTTTAAAAGTATATTCAATATTTAAAATGTATAAATTCAGACATAATTAACATTTTCAAAGCAGAGTTCGGGAACAAAAATTGTATCGAATTCTGATTAATTCCGAACCATATAAACATTTGTGCACAATGACCGGCCGTTTCCGGAGTTTATGTCCCATACTCATAAGTCTGTAAGGCTTTTGGTTGTTCTGAAACTTTACTGGCGCCCCACATGTTAGCCAAATGAGGCCCAATTCCCCAAAATGAAATAATCGTAAGACAAATAATTTCAGTTTACAAAACGTTGTCTCTCTACTTATCAGCTATGGAGTGATTTACTTCTAGTGACAGCTCAGATGTAAAACATATTAACTTTTTATATATGGAATTGAAAATATATTGAATAATTAGTAATATAAGTTTTAACATAAGACTTGGGAAAATGTAAAACGGTTTGAAAAGCTGAGGCGTAATCAGCCAATCGACGGCTTTTTCAAAACTGATTGATATAATAAATTCAATAATGTTAGGTTTCATAGTAACTTTCTTATAACAAACCAAATTTCAAACAAGTTATGTATATAATTTATGTTGAATGATGAACATTTGTCGCTAGTGTTTGTTTTGGTTCTTTGCGGTTTAAAACATATTTTCACGATGATTTATATCTTAAGCTAAGATCTTCACTGATCAAGATATTCTAAAATTTTTGAAAAATAAAGAAATAAAGGAATTTTTGACCTGATTCAAACAAAATTATTAATAAATAATCAACATTTAAATAGTAAATCTCGCCGAAATTACAAGTTGTAGTTAAACTTCTACAATTTACTCAAACAAGCTGGTTTCGGAACATAAATAGTTGTTTATTTACAAGATGAAAAGGTAATGTGACGGAAAAATTGTCTAATAACTTATTAATGATTTTTCTAAACTATAAATATTTCCATGAAATAATTTAGTTTGGTGAATTATAAATCTAGTACAGCCCAACTGTACTAGAAACTCAAGACATTATGAGCTTAGAATCTTGAATAAACTGTATTTTTAGTGTCTAAAGCAGAAAACACAAACTTCGCACTAGTCAGTTTTAACTCATTGCATGCAGCTTTGGTCGTGACTTAAAATAAATAATAAAGATTTTTCAATTTAAGATTTTTTAAAGAAGGACAAAATGATTTCTGCAAACTTTCATCCATAGTTATCGAAAATAAATAGAGCAAAATTTTAGATTGAATTTTTATACAGAAAAAATGTAGAAAATGAATGAAAACGATAAAAAAATAATCCAAAACTTGTCTTTAAATTGTTCTTATTTGAGTACATACCATCAATTGAGTTTCGCTTGCTTTAAATCGGCTCGAAATTTGCCACCAAATTTTATTTTTCTTACAAAAAAGAAATCTTTTTCTGCTCATAACTGAAGTAAATGCATCTTGCTTTATTTCTCGATATATATCGACGCTTGATATTTCAATCTCACTTCTTGCATATAAAAATTAAAAAATTTTCGCTCAAAATACCGGTAAGCGATTTTTGAACAAATACGTTTTGTCCCATCGGAGACGAAAACGCATAATATTTCATTTTATTTTGAAACGTCATTGAGTACAAATAATCAATGCTTTTTTTAATAGAGTTGTGAAATAGGGTTGTGAGATGGCTTTTGCCTTTTTTTACGTTGGTTTTCGCAGAAGTTAGGCAAAAAATGGGTATGAGGATAGAAAATTCA